>MU225508.1:777678-806176 GCA_018584345.1 Thuja plicata | reverse complement strand
CATATGTATATATATATATATGTATGTATGTATGTATGTATGTATGTGTATATATGTATGTATATATATATGTGTATGTATGTATATGTGTATATATGTATATGTATGTATGTATGTATGTATATGTATATCTGTATGTATATATATGTATATATGTATATATCTATATATGTATGTATATATCTATGTATGTATGTAGGTATGTATGTATGTATGTATATATGTATATGTATGTATATATGTGTATATATGTATATGTATGTATGTATGTATGTATGTATGTATGTATGTATGTACAGTCTTACTAGTATATGTATATATATTTGTTATATATATACATTCAAAAAATGAACATTGATAAGAAATATAATTAAATTTCTTATAATACTAACATTGAAAGTTAGAATTGTCTTACATAATTTTTAAATTTTACCAAACGCTTCTTTCTCTTTGATAATTATTTCCTCCTCAATTTTTGAATGATACTGATAATTTGAATGCATTCTTGAAAGAAAAAATTATTTTTCTTATTCAATATAGATTCATAGGATATTAGTCTTTCAACAATTCATCAATAGATAATTGTGTTAGAACTTTAGACTATTCAGTTACAAATCTAAAACATCAAACTAACAAGGCAAATTTATAAGAACATTTTCTACAATTAAATAGTCTAAATTTATATAAAAAATCAGTAGTTTGATGTTATTATAGATATTAATTTTCTATAAATATAATAACATTATTTTTCATAAATATACCGTTGAAATATATCCTGTGGCAAAGGGTTTTTTTATTGCAAAGTTTGAAACCGCTAAAGACAGGAAAACTATTTGGTGTAATAGTTGCTTTTCTTGGGAGGATCATTTTCCCTTGATGGTCAAACCGTGGCATCAAGATTTTGATCCTCTTACTGAAACCTTTAATAAAATACCCTTATGGGTGAGGCTTGTGAATCTTCCCCTTCATCTATGGCTGGATTCTATTCTAGAAGAGGTAGGGGAGGCTATTGGGGATTTCCAGATGGTTGATGCGGTTACCTCTGACATTTTTCATCCGACCTATGCTTGTATTCAAGTGGAGGTTGATATCTCTAAGGGTTTCCCTGAGATGATTACTCTGGTTTCCCCTTTGGGCTCTTGGATTCAGAAGCTAGATTATGAGGGAATCTCATTTCGTTGCAAGAATTGCCACATGACTGGTCATCTTGATGCTCGATGTTTTTCTGATAAAGTTAAATCAAAGAAAAATCCTTCTTGGTGGTTGGGGGCTTCTGACCACCATTACACGATTCGTAAATCTACAAATGGGGGTTTGGCTGATGGCTCATCCCATGATGACCATGCAAAGGATGATGCTACTGATGCTATTTTGGAGGTTCAGACTAGTGGTAGTGTCTTCTCTGGTTCTTCTATCTTGCCTACTGGTGCTATGGTTTCTATTATTCCTATCTCTCTAGTGGGGGATTTGGGGACTGGTGGTGGTGTTGTCCCTGTCCCTTATGTGGATGTTGGTATGGCCAACCCTGTTTCTCATATGTTTGTTGGTAATTCTTTGGCTGGGCAGAATGATGCTCTAAAGGTGGAGGATGGATGGAAAACCGTTAAAGGAAAGAAAGTTAAGTCCTCCACGCCTTCTTTTGACATGAACTTAAGATCTCAAAAGGGTGGGCCAAAATGTAAATCTTGATAGCCCTTTGTGGGCATGTTAGTCTGATCTCAGTTACACTTTGTGGAGGATTTTTTTTTAGTTCCCTTTGTCTTGTCTGGTGATGATCCATAGTTTTTTTTTGGTTGGCCCCTCATTGCTCTATCTTTCATTGTCTTTATTTGTAAAAGGTTTTGGGTCCTTTCAAAACCTGTTTTTACTTAATCAAAACATTATCTTTCATAAATATTTCTATTATACTATGTACTAGTAGAGAGATCATAAAATTGATCCTAAAGAGGTATACAACACTTAATTAAACAATTAGATGCCTATAACTCTTAACATTAAACATAAGGTCGAGACAAAATTTTTGGCCCTTAGACTCAAAAATACTTTTTGAGCATTCATTAACACTACTTGGACTAGATTTATTAGAGGCATATACGTATCCTTGAGAATTTGATAACCAATTGGAAAGTGACTGAATTTGATAGAGCATTTAATTAGGAAATGGATATGCCTCTCCTTGACCTTGGTAAAGAATATGACAAAGATGAATGATCATTTATGATTATGAATCTTGAAACCTTGTAATTTACTAAAAAATGTGACAATGTTAAATTCTTATTTAAAGATGCAATTACCCAAATTGATATAACTGATTCACCTTTTCAACCCTTCTATCTCTAGTTTAATACTTAGGAAAGGGTAGCTTTTGATCCTATCTTATTTGATACTTTTTTAATGTCACTTATCTAATAAGAGAAATTAGTGAGAGAATGTTTCTTATTCTTCGTTGGAAAAAACTTCCACCAAAGTATTTTACTAATCCTCATCCAATGAGAAGGGCCTAATAAACAAGGGCTATAACTAAAATTGTGCTTTTCTAGAATGCTAAAATTTCCTCCCCTAGGGTGGTGTTCCTTTTGAATGTAATCCTTCACTAAAGGACATGCGAGATTGAGTTCATGATAGAACTGAAAGGAAATTAGTAAAGTCAAATGATTGATATTTTTTTAATGACTAGGAGGTTTCAAATATGGCCAAAATAAAAATCTATTCATATAGCATCTTTTGTTAGTATCTATCAAATATTCGAAAGTGAATAAAGAGATTCCTTTGGACTCTGTGGAAGGGTAAAAATATATTTTATTGTTTAATTGATAGTGGCAATATTTAGAAAAAAATATAAAAAGCCTTCAACTAAAATATTTAAAAACCTAAGATCTTCTAATTGCCAAAGAATTTTATAGTCTTTTAATAGGGATGAGTTATAGAAAGTGTTAATGAGAAATAATATCTGCTTGTTAGCCCTAAAATGACTCTTTTCGTGGCAAGACAAAATAAAGACAAAAGAATTCACCAATGTAACCATCGTGAGGGTGTACTCTTTCAACTATCCAAGCTAGAAAGTATTGATATCCAATGACATCATCTTGAGTATGACTCATCCAATAGGAAAATATGCGATGGATAGATAGTGAGCGCTTCAAAAGCTAGGTAGCACTAGGCCTAGTTAATAAAAAAAAAAACTCAATGTTAATTGCAAAAGTAAAAACTCTAAACCTTCTTTTTATTAATAAGGGTACAAATGATCTTTATGATGGTTCACATTCAAAGCAAAGTTCACATGTAAAAGAAGAATCAACCAATGCTAAACAATCTAAAGAGTACATCCCTCTTAAAAGAAGAATCGACCAGTGCTTAACAATCTGAAGAGTACATCCCTCTCTGCCCAAACCAAAACGGCCATTCTAGACTTTAAACTCCTATTTGCCGTAGTTCTGATCTTTGTCGTACTGTGTAAACAATTTCAGTTTGTTTCACCTCTGCTATGTTGTAGTTTTTTATGGATGTGCCTAAGCTCCCTACAAAATGTACCATTGACCAAATTTAAAAAATCAGAAAACCTAACAGATTTTTGCAAAATTGTCATCATGTGTTCTTTATGATCTGCATATTTTGTGGTCGAAAACCACAAAAAAATTGCCAAAAAATCAGTATGTTCACAAATTAAAAAAAAAAAATGTTTGACCTTTTTTATTTTTAGCACGTTTTGTATGGAACTTAGCCTTTACCCTTTTTATAACCTCATGCTAACTCTATTATTAACTTTATTATTATGTCCTTGCAACAGTCTTTTGTTTCCATAATTTATTTCTGATCCATAATAGATTGGAGTCCTTCCTTCTCCACTTACTGATGACCTAAGGGGAAAAATATAGGAGACTAAATTCATTTGTCTCTGTATCGTACTCGTATCGCCATCATTCGGCTACATCCATTTAACACTACAATCCAGAGATTTTTTATTACATTCAAACATTTAGAGACTGCAAGATTTAAAGTACTTTCGATGGTCTAGATCAATGTTTAGCTACCTATGAAAGCATGCTCTACTGAACAGGAAACGCCTAAAAATTTAGTAGATAAAAGTTTCGTATTTTAAATTGCAACATGTGAGACGAGCATTCACAATGTAGAGTTGCAAACGAACATATAACTTCAATTACTGAATAGCAGATTACAATATTCAATCATATCACAAACAATATATCAACCTTTATATAAGATTGACATTACAACCATTGACGTTAAACCCAACATCGACGTTATTTATATTCACGCTATGCAAAGTTAAAAAAGATTTTTTATTCGCAAACTTCCTAAACAGCTACTGAACAACGAGTTCTTCCAAGCCCATTTCTTTTGATCTCTTCTTTGGTATCCTCCTATCCTGCAACACATACAATTTAACTATAAATCATTGAAACTCCTAATTAGAACCTGAAAAAATAATATAGAGCATAAAATTCATTTCTTTGATTGTAAACAAGAAGTCCTAATTAGAATCATAGTGTGTCCATTGCAAATAACCCAATCGACGTCTAAACAATAGCCAATAATAAATTTACCCAAGAGAAATTTACCTTGGTGAGCACGCTGTCTTTGGTAGCCCATATTATCAAGCATGGTGAGGAGGAGGAGGGAACTTAGGATAGTGTGGTGGCTTAGAAGGATGGTGGAAAGGCGGAGGAGGGACTTCGTGCTTGTAAACCGGTGGCGGCGCCTTGTGCTCAACTGACTTCATCCCATGGTGTGGAGGTGGTGCAATGTGATGGTGGTGGTGGTGGTGTTCATGGTGATGGTGGTGGTCTTTGTCATTATCATGGTCAGGAGGTGGTGCAGATTTATGGGGAGAAGGATAGCTAGGCCTTATAATGTGCTGTGGGGGAGGAGCAAACTTGTGTTCATGAACATGAGGGGGGTGGGCATGGTGCTCATGGACANTGGGTGGTGGTGGCTTGTGTTCATACATATGAGGGGAAGGAGCATGGACAGGATTATGAGGGTATCTGTGCTTGTGGTGAGGGGGAGGGGGAAGTTCATGATAGTTCATGGGTGGAGGTGGCTTTGAAAAGTAATGAGGTGGGGGAGCAGGTGTTGCATGGGTGCTTGAGAGATACAAGCTCATCCACATTACAATTGCAAACGACGCCATTTCACTGGCTCTACTGCTGTCAGCCATACTTGGTTTCCAAAATATTGCACTGAATCGCTAGTGCTCTTCTCGGTAATTATAAAGGTGGTCCACTCAACTTTAGGATCTTTTTATTTTCAAAGAATCAATTTTTATGCTTTAATGGGGAAGGATCCAACTAGGGACTTTTCATGTGTTTAATTCAGTGGGCATTAGCTGTATGTGGGACATTTCTTCAACTTCAATGACAAGGCATGTGAAATGAACCAGATCCAGATTGTGAGGATACTTTCCAACTGGGTTCGCCAAATAATTCTAGGGAAGGTATTGGGGAAGGAAGAGCTTCTCCAGTTACGCCCCCGACCTTAAATGAATCCTTCAACATTGTGTTTGAGAAAATAATTAAATTAATGCTCAATTATTGAAGATTCTCTCACTTACTTTCAAAAATTACCTAATGACAAAAGAATATTTATGGCTGCTCAGCCTCACAATTGAAAAAAAAAGTTTTTCATAATGAACGTGAAGACTTTTTGGATCCCTTTCGAATAGAAAAAACTATGACAATTTTTATATTAAGAACAATATCGCTCATTAAAATCAATGAGGAAACATTTAAACTAAATAAATAGTCATATTCTCAAACTAATCTTGCAAGCTGCTTTTGAAGTAAATAATCATTTTGCAATCCTGTTCACATCAAAACCTCCGATAAACTGATAATCACAAGAATAATTTAATGAAAAATAATCACGCGTTCATCTTAAGACACATTCACCAAGTTCCACGTTTTATCAGAAGTTGCACGAAAACTTGCATACATCTTGGGATACTATTAAATTATAGAGGGTTGATGTTTATTTAAATTGGAAAATCGACTACATTTTTAAAGGTAAATAAATTTTTAAGTCCACATTAGTTCGGGTAAATTGTGAAGTTTGAAACGATAGATTAGATCATTAGGATAATCATTTTATACAAAGAAAACATAATACATAATTATATGTGATTTTGTATCTATAAATGTTTCATAATTTCTATTAGATTTGAGTTCTATTTGAGATTAAATTCATAATTTCGTATTCCTACTCTAGGTCTATAATTAGACACATGAAAGTGAAATTTTGTTATATTATTTGTTAAGATAATCTTTTTTTCATTATTTTATAATATCTAAGGTCTGAAAGTGTTTATAAATACTTAAAAAGGATTGTGATTGTATTTTAAGTAGATGTGTTGTCCTAGTTCAACCCATAGAAAAATGCGATAAAGCCCAAAGACAATCCATGAGGGTCCTAGATTGAAAACATGCATATTTCTTACTCCTTATACTGCACCAAATCTAAACACTTTCACATTTCATATTTTGTTATGCTCTAGAATGAGAGAGAATTAAGGCATTCCAGATAATATAAAAGGAATACATTAAATGCATTTAATTATTATCATGTACTATCAAATTCTAGAAAATATAACATTAGTCAACTTGAGGTTCAAAAACTAATACAAGCCAATACAAAACAAATACTTTTTAAATTTTAAAAAGGAAAGGATCAAGTTAAGAAAATTAAAAACTATAAGGTTGATCTTTGTGAAAATTACATTATATGAGAAAATTATCAAATCTAGTTGTGTAAAGGCTATGCTTGTTTAGGCGTACGGATATTAGTGATAAATATGTGTACTAATTTAATTTTTTAGAGAATGTGTATATGTATAACACACACACACACGCACACACACGCACGCACGCACGCACGCACGCACGCGCACACACACACACACACACAAATATATCCCTCTCTCTCACACACACATCCAAAAATATATCCCTCATCCTTCAACAATCTTTCACCAACCTCACGAATGAAGGCATGGGCGATCATTACGTAACCTTCCCATCACTCAACCAGGTATAACTACCCATTTAAGACAAAGGCAACATGTAAGGAGCCATTATAATTGACTATTCTGGTCAAAAAAGAAAAATCCATGATTTTTGGGTCGTTAACTGACGTTACCGAGCATTAGCATCGAGCGCCAGAATAAACTAAGTATCAACATCGATTAACGGTGCCAACCGAACACCATAGAGAAATCCCCAACAACATCAATGAGAAACATCACCAAGCGATATCAACGAGCGACATCACTGAGCGATATCACTAAGCCACATCACCGAGCACCCTGAGCAACATCACCGAGCAACATATTGTAAACTCAGCACAAGTACTGCCTGAACACAAGAGTAAATTGAGCACTTCATCTTAATTCCTTTTCACTATCTTTGGTTGGTAGTTCCTTTGTTAGATTTCAAAAGGCTTTCAACCTACCTTAACACACACTAAACTGAAAAACAAGCAACTAAACATCTATGGTGTTTTTTCACCAAATTGACCTCAGTCATTACAAGAGTGGGTGAACAAAACACCTTACAAACAACTTATAAAACAAAAATGCTTTCTAACCTAGGTGCTCCTCCACAGTACTCCCCCAAAAAGAGAGAAATCAACTTCCAGGTGATTGGATCAAGTCAGGGTCGATGCCTAACTTCTTGAAGTTGCTCTCTTATACCCATGTAGCCTCTGAATTATCTTGTCCTTGCCATTTGACCATATGTTCCATGTAGGTCTACTTCATAGTCTTCTTAGCAACTCTTGAATTTAGAATCTTCTCAGCCTTTACTTTTTATGCAACTGGAAGTTTTAGTGCTTTGATATCCTCTATATCTATTGTCGCATAAGGACCTCTTTTTGGAATTGGTCCTTTATAGGACACCAGATCTGCTACATTGAAAATTGGAGATAATGCTATGTCTGATGGAAGATCAATTTTATAAGCATTAGACCCATACTTGGCCAGAATTGTACAAGGGCCTATCTTCCTCATCTGAAGCTTACTCGGAACACCCTTTTGTAGTCTTGCTTTGTTTAGGTTCGCCATGACCAAATCTCCTACTTGGAATTGAAAATCTCTTTTCTTGGCATCTACCTTCTACTTTGTGTGAGTTGTACTCTCCACTAATGTTTTCTTCACTGTATCATGGACTTCTTTCATGGATTGAGCAAAATATTCAGCATACCCACTCTTCTCTACATTACCTCCAAGATCCTTGAGTTCACATATACCCCTGGGATGAATCCCATATACTATTTTTAAAAGGATCTTTCAAGTGGATCTGTTAACCGTGTCATTATACGCAAATTATTCTTGAGAAATTAACTGATCCCATCATTGTTCATATTCTTTGGTGAGGCATCTCAAAAGATTTCCTAGACTTTGGTTCACCACTTCAGTCTGACCATCGGTTTGTGGATGATATACCGAGCTGAAGGAAAGATTTATACCAAGCTTCTGCCACAAGGTTTTCCAAAAATGACTCATAAATTTAGAGTTTTGGTTTGATAAAAAACTCAAAGGTAATCCATGTATCCTTAATGCCTCTCTAAAGAATATATTTTCTATGTAACATGCATCATGTGTGGTCTTACATGGCATAAAGTGAGCCATCTTGCTGAACCTATGCACAATCACAAATATGTTGTCCATTCCTTGTTTGGTCTTCGGAAGTCCAAATACAAAATCCATACTGAGGCATTCCCAAGGTTTATTTGGGATTGGAAGGGGCTGATGTAATCCCGCATTGGAATAAATCCCCTTAGACTTTTGACAGATTGTACAAGTCTCTACATATCCTTGGACATCCCTGCTCATTTTTGGCCAATAGTAATACCTCTTTACCAATTCTAGAGTTTTATTCAACCCAAAATGTCCACTTAATGAACCATTATGCTTCTCTTGTACTAATTTTTCCCTCATTGAATCTTTTGGTACACAGAGTTGTTCGCCTTTAAAAAAAAGACCTTCTTGAAGAGTATATTAAGAATACTCACAATGAAAAGGATTTTGAAAACCTTGAAATACCTTGTATGCCGCTGAAAACTCTTCATCTGCTGGATACAGATTCTTGAAGCTTTCTATGCCAACACTTCTAAACTGAACTTCTTGTACCGTAAGAAACCTTATACTCAATGCATCTACCACTTTATTCTATACTCCTTTATTTTGTTTTATGGTGAAGGTATAGCCTTGTATATACTCCATCCATTTCATATGCTTATGGCTTGGTTTATCTTGAGAATTCAGAAAACATAAAGCCTAGTTGTCGGTAAAGACTATAAATTATTTATGAAGGACATAATGTCTCAACTTCCTTAGTGCTTGCACTAAAGCATATAGTTCCAAATCATATGAGGAGTACTTCTTCTTTGCATCACTGGGTTTTTTGCTATCAAAATCTACTGGCTTTCCTTCTTGACTCATAACTACACCGACAACAATATTACTCGCATCCCACTCCACAGTAAACATCTTGTCAAAACTAGGAAGTGTCAATATCGATTGAGTTTCTATCATTTCATTCAAGTGTTCAAGTCCCTTAGCATCATGTTTGTTCCATTGGAACTTGGCTCTCATACCCCCTTTTATGGTATCTAAAACAGGTTCGTTGATTTCACTAAACTCTTTGATAAACTTCCTATAGAACTGTGCTAATCCATGGAATCTTCTTACCTTTGTAGCTGACTTTGGTGTAGGCCAATTCAAGATTGCTTCCACCTTTCTTTTATCCATCTTCAAGTTACCCTTTGAGATAACAAAACACAAGTATACCAACTCTTTTTTCATGAACTTACTCTTTTCCAAGTTGATTGGAAACTTCTCCTAATGCAATCTTTGCATCACCATTTGCAGAAGTCTAAGATGATCCTCTTTTGTTTTACTGAACACTAGGATGTCATCTAAGTACACTACAACACATTTTCCAGTGATGTCCTTCAAAACCTCATTCATCAATCTCATAAATGTGCCTGGGGCATTTGACAACCCAAAAGGCATAACCATCCATTTCTAAAGTCCTTCGATAATCTTAAAAGCATTTTTCCACTCATCTCCACCTTTGATTCTTATCTGATGATACCCACTTTTAAGACCTATTTAGAGACAATCCATTATATCTTTTGTTCTCGGTATTGGGAACCTATACCAAATAGTGATCCTATTTATTATCTAAAAATCAGTTCACAACCTCCAAGTACCATTCTTATTTTGGGCTAAGAATGTGGGAAGAACACATGGACTTATGCTCTTTCTAATCAACCCTTGGTCAATTAGTGCTTGGATTTGGTTAGAAATCTCTAAATTCTATTGTGGGGTCATTTTATAAGCATATTTGTTTGGAAATGAGGCTCCTGAGATTAAGTCAATCTAATGACTAATAGTCCTCTCAGGTGGTAGGGTAGCTAGTTGACCATTAATAACTATGGTCTGGTATTGAGTTAACAACCTTTGGATTTCTAAAGGTAACTCTTCCCTCTCATTTCCCTCTTTATTCTTCAGTTTCAAAACCAAAGCAAAGCCCACTCCATCTTCTTCATCTAGTGTCTTTAAGAATTATTTCTAACCGACCAATAGTAGGTTAGGACCCCCTTTCTTCTCTACACATTCTTCCAAGATTGATTGTATCTTAAAATTCACTCCATCTTTCTTAAAGGAATAGGAGTTCTTGACTCCATCATGCACTACAACTCGGTCAAACTTCCAAGGTCTATCCAATAATAGATGAAAAGCATCCATGGGAAGAAAATCACACAATAATATATCCTTATACCTCCCTATGGAAAATTCTACCCAACCTTGCTCATTAACTATTACAAGTTGATCTTTATTCAACCAAGTAACCCTATAAGAATTAATATGAGGAATCCTTGTCAACTTTAATTTTTCAATAGCTTCTAAAGAAACTATGTTATCAGTCGAACTTGAATCTATTATAACTTTACAAACCTTACTAAGTACCTTTTATTTGACTCAAAACAAAGATCTTCTTTGTCTTGGACCTTCTTTGATAGGCTCTTTGAGGAGTTCTCTGTGAATAATCAAATTCTCCCCCATCTCAGAATCTAGGGTGACTTCTGTTGTCTTTCTGCTACAAGACTCTTCTTGCACATAGTGGACTCTCTTCTATCCTCCTTGTGATGTAGAGCTCTTCTCAAGACATATATATGCAGGGTGCCCAAATTGTTGACAGTTATAGCACTTCATTAAAGAAAAATAAGATCCTCTTCCCTAGTTATCATTTCTTCCTCTTGAACTATTATTTGAACCTCTTCCTCAGTTGTAACCACCTCTCATGTTACTAGATTTTCCTTGATTGTCAGTGAGTTTGGACTCACTCTGATTCTTGGCTTTAACATTCCTTCCTCCATATCCTCCTCTATGACCTCTATTGTCTCTTCCTCTTCCTCTATTGTTTGAATCTTTATTCTTGTTGAACTTCTCCTCTAGCTTGAGGGCTAGCTGATAGCATTGTTGTACTATCTTGGGGCTTAAGTGACTAATTTCCTCTTTGATACTCCACTTGAGACCATTCAGATACCTTTCTACTTTTAGGTTTCCCTCTTCCGTTACATGCAACCTTAAGAATACCTTGTGAAATTGTTTTGTATAGGCACTGACTTCCAAGACTTTTTTGTCTCAGATTCTTCCTTTTCTTGTGCAAGTCCACTTCATAATCATCATGAAGATAATTTTCATTTATTTTGGCCACCATACCTTTCCAACTGGTTATGGGGTTCTTTCCTTCTTTGGTCCTTTCATCTTCAAAAAATTTCTCCCAAGTGAGAGCACTCCCTATCAATCTTGTGTTGGATATTCTAACTTTCTTAGCTTCGGTCATATTGTCACAAAAAAAGTGATTCTCGAGGCCTTATATCCACTCCATGATTAATTCTGGTTCCATCTTGCCACTAAATAGAGGCACACCTTCCAAGGAATTACCACTCATTTCTTTCAAAGCTCTCAAGAATGGCTCTTCTTGAAGCACAGGGTCTAGCTCTGGTATTATATCTTCCTCGATCACTGATTTACCCTTTCCATTAGCTTCTTTCATTGTTTCACTAATTGCTGCACTTCTTATAACTTAGTTTCCATTTCGGCCAACTGTTCCTTCATGAGTCTATTCTCCTCTTTTTTCTCTTCTACATTTTTCTCCAACTCCGCATTTGTCACCATTTTTGCGTAAATCTACAGACTCGTCTAAATACAACACTCAAACAACACAAGCCAAATCTTTAGGCTCTGATACCAATCTTATGGGTAACGGATTCCTTCTTGACATAGTCAAGCTGGCACTGTTCTAAGGTCTCTTTCTTGACCTCCTAGGGTATTGTCAAGCCTTAAATCAGAGTAAATCACTAATGAATTTACCTCCTTCTCAAGAAATGACTCCCATCAACAAAAATATTTCCTCTACATTCAATGAACCTACAAGGATAGTTTCACCCTACCCAAACTAGCTCATTCATTACTAACACTCATAATATACTTCTTACTTTCTTCCCTAGTCAGACCATTACCAAGCTCACCTAGGGTAAGAACTTCGCGATCATAGCTATCACTTCTCCTAAAAGAAACTAATAAAAGAAAACTATTTATAGGTGCTCCTCTCGTATTCCATCCAGACACATGGTTCTAACCATGGATTCAAGAACCTCGAGGAGCCATACAATATTTACAATCTAAAAATGGGCCAAAAACTCACAAACTTGCAAAATGAAAAAAAACTAAGTTACTGACACTTATAACAGAAAATAATCCTCAAAGATAGATTAAAAACACACTCTTTAAAATTTTTATTAACTTCTTGAATCTCTATCTAAAAACTCCTCTTGTTGAAAAACAACCTGCATCCAACTATATAGCCCCCGTCCTTCAACAATCTTTCACCAACCTCATAAATGAAGACATGGAAGATCATTACGTAACTTTCCCATCACTTGAATAGGGGTAACTTCTCATTTAAGACAAAGGTGACATGTAAGGAGTCATTACAATTCACTATTTAGGTCACAAAAGACAAATCCATAATTTTCAAGTCGTTAATTGATGTTACTGCACATTAGCACCGAGCACCAGAATAAACTGGGCATCTGCATCAAGCAATAGTACAAGTCAGACACTAGTGAGAAATCCTAAGCAGCATCACCAAGTGACATCACAAAGTGATATCACTAAGTGAAATCACTGAGTCATATCACTGAGTGAAACCACCGAGCAGCCCGAGTAGCTTCACCAAGCAACATAGAGTAAACTGAGCACAAGCGCTTCCCAAACACTAGAGTAAACCAAACACTTTATCTTACTACCTTTTTACCATATTTGGTCGCTAGTGCCTTTATTGTATTTCTAGAGGCTTTCAACCTACCTTAACACACACTAAACTAAAAAACAAGAAGCTAAACAACTATTTGTGTTAGTTCACCAAATTGACCTCGGTCATTACAAGAGTGGGTGAACAAAACACCTTACAACCAACTTATAGAACCAAAGTGCTTTCTAATCTAGTTTATCATGCACCATACTCCCCCAAAAAGAGATAAATCAACTTACAAGTGATTGGATCAAGTCAAGGTTGATGCCTAACTTCTTGAATTCAGTCTCTTGTACCCATGTAGCCTCCGAATCATCTTGTCCTTGTCATTTGACCAGATTTTCCATGTAGGTATTCTTTCTAGTCTACTTAGCAACTCTTGAATTCAGAATCTTCTTAGCCTTTAGTTTTGGTTCAACAGGAATTTTTATTGCTTTCAGATCCTCTGTATCTGCTACCAGATCAGGACCTCCTTCTGGAATTGGTCCTTTATTGGACACCAAATCTTCCACATTAAAAAATTCAAGATAATCCTATGTCTGCAGGAAGATCAATTTTATAAACATTAGACCCATACTTGGCCAAAATTGTACAAGGTCCTATCTTTCTCATCTGAAGCTTACTCAGAACACCCTTTTGCATCCTTTCTTTGTTTAGGTGCACCATGACCAAATCTCCAACTTGGAACTAAACATCTCTTTTCTTGGCATCTACCTTCTGCTTGGTGTGAGTTGTACTCTGAACTAATGCTTTCTTCATTGTATCATGGACTTCTTTCATGGATTGAGAAAAATATTCAGCATACCCACTTTTCTCTGCATTACCTCCAAGATCCCTAAGTTTACATATACCCTTGGGATGAATCCCATATACTATTTCAAAAGGGCTCTTTCTAGTGGATCTGTTAACCGTATCATTATAGGAAAATTCTTCTTGAGCAAGTAATTGATCCCATGATTGTCCATATTCTTTGGTTAGGCATCTCAAAATATTTGCTAAACTTCAGTTCAACACTTCAGTCTAACTGTTGGTCTGTGGATGATATTCCAAGCCAAAGGAAATATTTGTACCAAGCTTGTGCCACAAGGTTTTCCAAAAATGATTCATAAACTTAGAGTCTCAGTTTGATAGAATACTCAAAGCTAATCCACGTATCCCTACTGCCTATCTAAAGAACATATTTTCTTTGTAACATGCATCATGTGTGGTCTTACATGGCACAAAGTGATCCATCTTGTTGAACCTATCCACAATAAAAAATATGTTGTCCATTCCCTGCTTGGTTTTCGTAAGTCCAACTACAACATCCATACTAGGGCATTCCCAAGGTCTATTTAGGATTGGAAGGGGCTGATACAATTTCGCATTGGAGGAAATCCCCTTATCATTTTGATAGATTATACAAGTCTCTACATATCTTTGGACATCCCTTCTCATTTTTGGCCAATAGTAGTACCTCTTTACCAATTCTAGAGTTTTATTCAACCCAAAATGTCCTCTTAGTGAACCATTATGCTTCTCTTGTACCAAGTTCTCCCCCATTGAACCTTTTGGTACACAAAGTTGTCCACCTATAAAAAAAAGACCTTCTTGAATAGTATAATTAGAATACTCACTATGAAAATGATTTTGAAAACCTTGACATACCTTGTATGCCACAAAAAAGTCTTCATCTGCTAGAGACAGATTCTTGAAGCTTTATATGCCAAAACTTCTAAACTAAAATTCTTGTATAGTGAGCAACCTTCTTCTCATTGCATCTACCACTTTATTATGTACTCCTTTCTTGTCTTTAATGGTGAAGGTATAGGCTTGTTTATACTCCACCCATTTCATATGCTTATGGCTTAGTTTATCCTGTGAATTCAAAAAAAATAAAGCTTGGTTGTTGGTAAAGACTAAAAATTATTTAGGAAGGAGATAATGTCTCCATTTCCTTAGTGCTTGAACTAATGCATATAGTTCCAAATCATATGAGGACTACTTCCTCTTTACATCACTGAGTTTTTTGCTATGAAAAGCTACTTGCTTTCCTTCTTCACTCAAAACTGCACCGACAACAATATTACTGGCATCACACTCCTCAGTAAAAATATTTTTGAAACTAGGAAGTGTGAGTATTGGTTGAGTTTCTATCCTTTCCTTTAAGTGTTCAAATCCCTTAGCAGCCTACTCATTCCATTGGAACTTGGCTTTCATAGCCCTTTTATGGTATTGAAAACACGTGCGTTGATTTCACTAAATTATTTGATAAACTTTTGGTAGAACTGTGCTAATCCATGGAAGCTTCTTACCTCTATAGTTGACTTTGGTGTAGGAAAATTCAATATTGCTTCCACCTTTCTTGTATCCATCTTCAAATTACTCTCTAAGATAACAAAACCCAAGTATACCAACTCTTGTTTGATGGACTCACTCTTTTCCAAGTTGATTGTCAACTTCTCCTCATGTAATCTTTGCATCACCATTTGCAAATGTCTAAGATGATCCTCTTTTGTTTTTCTGAACACTAGGATGTCAGATAAGTACACTACAACCCATTTTCCAATAAATTCCTTTAAAACCTCTTCATCAATCTCAAAAATGTGCTTGGGGCATTTGACAACCCAAAAGACATAACCATCCATTCGTAAAGTACTTCGATGGTCTTAAAAGCAGTTTTCCACTCATCTCCACCTTTGATTCTTATCTGATGATACCCACTTTTAAGATCTATTTTGGATTAATGCTTAGCTCCACCAAAATAATCCATTAGATCTTCTATCCTCGATTTTGGAAACATATACTGAATAGTGATCCTATTTATGGCCTGAGAATTTGTACACAACCTCCAAGTACCATCATTCTTTGGGGCTAAGACTGTGGAAACAACACAAGGACTTATTCTCTTTTTAATCAACCCTTGGTCAATTAGTGCTTGGACTTGGTTAGAAATCTCTGAATTCTGTTGTGGGGTCATTTAATAAGCAGCTTTGTTGTGAAGTGAGGCTCCTGGGATGAAGTCAATCTGATGACTAATGGTCCTCTCAGGTGGTAGGGTATCTAGTTGATCATTACTAACTATGATCTTGTATTGAGTTAAAAACCTTTGGATTTCTAAAGGTAACTCTTACCTCTCATTTCCCTCTTCATTCTTTAGTTTCAAAACTAAAGCAAAGCCCACTCTATCTTCTTTGTCTAGTGTATTTAAGAATTATTTTTCACTGACCAACATTAGGTTAGGACCCCCTTTCTTCTCTGCACCTTCTTCAAAGATTGAGTATATATTGAAAGTAACTCCATCTTTATTAAAGTAATAGGATTTCTTAACTCCATCATGCACTGTAGCTCGGTTGAATGGACAAGGTCTACCTACTAACAAATGACAAGTATCCATGGGAAGAACATCACACAACACTTTGTCCTTATACCTCCCTATGGAAAAGTCTACCCAAGCTTTATATTTTACTATTACATGTTGTTCTTTATTCAACCAACCCTATAAGGATTAGTATGAGGAATCCTTGTCAACTTTAATTTTTCAATAGATTCTAAAGAAACTGTGTTATCAGTGGAACTTGAATCTATGATAAATTTACAAACCTTACCGTGTACCTTGCAATTGACTCAAAAAAAAGATCTTCTTTGGCTTGGCTCT
This sequence comes from Thuja plicata, assembly GCA_018584345.1. NCBI lineage: Eukaryota > Viridiplantae > Streptophyta > Pinopsida > Cupressales > Cupressaceae > Thuja > Thuja plicata. Next base: position 789,199 of record MU225508.1, on the reverse strand, counting down.
TCTTTCATGGGATGTTTGAGGAGTGCTTTGTGAATCATCAAATTATCCCCCATCTTAGAATCTAGGGTGACTAATGTTGTCTTGCTGCTAGAAGACTCTTTTTGAACATAGTGGACTCTATTCTCTCCTCCTTGTGATATATATCTCTTCTTAGAATATCTATATGCAGGGTGCCAAAACTGTTGACAGTTACAGGACTTCCTAGAAGAAAAATAAGATCCTCTTCCCTAGTTTTTGATAGAAAAAGAAGCAAGAGGGTGTTGGCCTATGGAACAGAGGACTAGTAGCACATTAACAACTTATTAATGGAACTAGTCTAAGTTGTAAAGCATTTTAGTAGTATAATCTAAATCACCAGTTCTAGTTCTGCCTCTATCAAAAACATAAATGACAGTACTTCTCCAAAGGATTAAACCAGAGTACTTGCTATCATCAGTAGCATAAAAAGTATTAGCAATAAGCCTCGCAGGGCTTCACCAAAACATATAAAAACCAAAATTAACCCCAATCGCAAAACAGGGGAACCGAGGGTGAAACCCAACCCAAATTACCTGAACCATAGATAGCAGAGTTAGTTCTTCCCTCCCAGCTATTTAGACAATAGGGTTCTTTCCCACTCCTCTTGAAGAAATAGAAATAGATCCTTGTTGTCCTCATCTGCTTCCAACCTACCACTCACCAGCTTTTCCTGCACATTATAGAGGGTCGTAGCCGAAGCATGCATGACCTTTAGGGAAAATTTGTTGGTCCTCATACAGTGGTTCATCAGGTCCTGCATATTCTTCTTTATCTCAATAATTTATTTGTCGAGATTCACATACTTTCTTTTAAGGGTGCCTATGAAATTGCATTTTTCCTCCATGGCCGAGGTGTGGGGTTTATCTTGGCTATCTTGATGGGGAATCTGGGGTGGGCTAGGGTTCTTGGGGATATCTATGGTTCTCTGGAGGTTGGGTAGGGGATTATTACCAGTCGGGCTCATATAGCCTTCCGAGGAACCATTTATGGAGTTGGTGGAGTGGGAGGCATTCCCAGATAGAGAGAGCTCTTTGGAGGCCATTTCCATCATCCTAATTTTGCATTGTTCCTTGGCTATTCTGTTAGACCTCTGACGACCCAAACCACTTAGCTCCACCTCTAAATTAACCTGGGTTTCCATCATTTTTCATTTTTTGGGCTTGTAATCCATCTCAGGTGTGCTATCAACCCCTTTCCCTTCATTGTAATCCACAGAATCAGAAACATACGACTCCTCCTGACCCTCCTTCTTACATATGGGATTTTTAATACTTTTTTTATGGGTTGTGCTCTTTTTCTCTGTCAGCACAAGCTCTTGGGTGATATGGATGGACTGGGATGAGGAATTGGTGGTCTTTTTAGCTTTTTCCAGGGGCTCCTCCTTGGGCATCATCTAGATAATCAGAGAGGGTTGGGGTGCCGGGCATATGGCCTTGTGAAACTGGTAGAGACAGAGGAGGAGGCCCTTGTGGAGAATAGCCATATCTGGGTTTCTTTTAATATCTAGGACATTAATTTCTATAGAATGCGGAAGATAGAATGGTATAGAAATTAAATCCTTGTTCCTAATGTGGTTCAGGAAAGGTAAGTGGTAGTTGTAGAACATAGTGAACTTACCTTCAAGTGTGAAATACTTCATTATTATGACACAAATTTTTGGCCAGAAGTCCGACAGCTCCTCCCTGTTGAAACCCCCATGTTTTCTCACCGACAGCTCACCGTCTTTGAAAAATTGTTTTAGGTTGGTAGGGTCAGCAGTCCGACTGGTCTTTTTGTATTTTCTCCCCGCCATAGAGAGCCCTGTCACCTCTGCAATGACCTCTTCATTGAGCTGGAAGTGGATGCCCCCAACCAAGACACTTCTATTGTTCCAGGAATAGATGAACTATTTGGATAATCTCTCATCATGTCCACCATTCATTCTTTCCATGAACCCCCAAATGCCAGTTTCTTTGCAATAATGGGTGACCAGCGGATCAGAAGTGAAGGCTTCATCAATATTATCTGGCTCAATTCAGAGAATATTACCCCCATCTCAGAGGTCTGCTCTTTAAGTGTCAGAATTTCCTTGGAGTGTGAGAGCCAAGTATTAATGCAGGCCATATAAAACCACTCATTATCGAAACTCTATTTTGAATAATGCTTATACTTAACCTACAGGTTCTGAGAATTTTGGAGAATGGGCTCCGTACCGCCAAATCTAATGGATCTCCAGGTGTCATTAATAGTAATAATAGCATTAATACCATCAATAGCAAAAAAAACCTTTTGAAACTGATAGAGATCACTCCACACATTCAAAAGGTAATGATAGAACTTTATGGGAATGCGATTTTTCCTTTTCATAAACACACAAATCACCCAAACACGCCAGCACGTGATTGAGGAGGGATTTGTAATGAATATGCCAGCCTAGCATATTTAAACTGTAGTATTCATTTCTCCTTTAATGAGTTGCTGAGTCATCAGAGGTAATTCATCAGTTAACACCCAACTATTTAGTTTGGTTTGTTTTAGGCCAATTAGTGCCATTGAGTCCGCAGCTAAGTTCCCTTCTCTTTACGTATGACCAATCATCGTGTGTTGGAAGCTATTGAGAAGCTCAAAGATCTCCATGATGATAGGTCTAGCCCACCACCTTGCTCCAGTACCACTCTTGAATGCCTCGATAATCACTTTGGAATCCCCCTCGATTTCCAGCTATCTAAAGTTCATCTATTTTGCAAATTTAATCCCCTAGAGAAGAGTCATTCCCTCTGCCTGGGTTACAATACAATTATTGATCGGTCCCGCATAAGCTAGTAGGCAAGTGCCATTTTGATCTCCCAGTACTCCTCCCCCTCCATGCCTAATATTATTAACTGCCCCATCAAAGTTTAATTTTATCTTACCTCTGGGGGGGCGATCCATTTGGTGGCTTTTTGGGCAACCTTTTTTTCATCGTCAAACCTGGAGAACCCATTCAGGAGGTTCCAGCGTTTAGCAATCTTAACTTCCCATTCAGTAGGTGGAATTTTTGGGATCTTCCATTTAGCTATTGTGGCACTCTCGCTTAGGAGCTTAGTACCGGTAAGTAGACAGGTTTCGGGCTGGGTACCTTTCTCCCTAAAAATCCTGTTGTTCATTTCCTTCCAAATGGTCCAACATATGTGCGGGGGAAGCATTTGCCAGAGGAGTTGTAGTAGGGGGTGATTTGAAGGGGATCTCCAATTGCTGAATCGGTGCACATCACAATCCAGGGCCCATGAGATACCCAACTTGTCAAAAATTCCTTGCCACATGCAGTTAGCATACTCATAGTGGATGAAGAGGTGCTTTTCCATTTCTTCTGCCTTCTCACATAGGACACATATATTTTCCATGGAGAAGCCTCTTTTTGTAAGATTATCTTGGGTTAGGATCTTACCATGGATTAGGGTCCACCAGAAAAATTTTATTTTAGGCGTGAGCTAGGGGATCCACACCTTCTTCCAGTCGCCTTGGTTACTTTCCTCCTTAAGAAGTAGGTTGTAAGAAAAATTAACCATGAAAGCACCAGTCTAAGTGGGGGCCCAAATAATAGAGTCTTCAAACCCAGGAATTTTGATATTAGTCAGGTTATCCATAAGATCCTTGGCCATGTGTTGCAGGTCTGGTCTGTCTCTTAATCGGTTAGATAAATCAACCCAATCTCTTCCATTGATGTAGTTGGAAGCTCTAATGCCCAGGCTAGGTCTGAGGTAGTCCATGAGTGGTTTGAATCTATGGCCTAGGTGAGGTTGGTTCATGATCCAATGGTAATTCCAAAATATGATGGACCTGCAATTACCAATTTGACAAAAAGCACCTTTGGTCATAAGGGTTTTACACTTACAAATGTTTGTCTAGAGTTTGGATCCACTAGGGAGGTCACTGTTGTGGAACATCTTTCTGTAGGAATGGCCTTGGAGGTATTTAGTTTCCATAATTCTGCACCAATTCTCTTTTCCCTCAATGAGCTTCCAAGCCACCTTCGTAGTAAGGGCCTTATTCATCAAGCCAATTTTTCTAAGATCGAGTCCTCCAAATATTTTTGGGAGGCAGACAGTGTCCCAATTGACAAGCAAAATCCTCCTTTTATCTTCAGACCCCGCCCACAGGAAGGTTCTCTGAATTTTTTCAAGTTTATCAGCCATGTTGCTTCTTATTTTGAAGAGGGATAGGAAGTAGACAGGGATCCCCTAGAGAGTGGAAGCTACCATCTGAAGTTTACCAGCATTGCTTAATATCTTTCCTTTCCAGCCAGCGAGTTTCCTCTAGGTTCTTTCCAGAATAGAATTCCAGAATTCTTGGGACACCTCTTTGACCGTGATGGGAAGGCCAAGGTAGGTAGAAGGGAGCGAGGCCTCCAGACACCCAAGAATTAGAAGCACCTTATTTTGAAATCTATTGGAGTATTGAAGAAGAACAGTCGGCTTTTTTGATGGTTAATACATTGACCCGAAGCCCATGCATAACATTCCTGAATTTTTTTCCATTGTCTATCCTCAACAACAGAAGAATACCCAAAGAGGAAAGTTTCATCCATGAACTATTCTAAAACCACCTGAGGGTGTGTGGAAGCAGGTTTGATACATTTTATCCTTCCAGTAGAGGATAGCATGCCAAGATTCCTGCTAAGCACATTAGCCACCATGATAAAGAGGTCGGGGGAGAGGGGGTCTCCCTGTCTAAGACCTTCCTCAGGAGTAAAATGGCCTCTAAGGGAGCCATTGGTTAGAGCTGAAAATCTAACAGTTTGAGTACATTCTTGTATAATTCAGATAACCTTTTCATTAAAGCCCATTTTAGCAAGGATTTTAAGCAAAAAAGACCAGTTAACTTTGTCATATGCTTTAGAGATATCTAGTTTAAAGGCCATACCTGGGACCTTTCTTTTGTCCATAGAATGGATAATTTCATGGGTAGTAATGGAAACATCCATGATCTGTCTACCTGGCACAAAACCTTTATGAGTATTGCAGATAATCCTATCGAGAAGAGGCTTGATTCTGCCAATCAGGATCTTGGTAAGGATCTTGTAGAAGGTATTGCAAAGACTAATGGGTCTGAAGTCCATCATAGAAGTAGGATTTTCATTCTTAGGAATGAGCACAATATAGGTTTGGTTATGCTATTTGAGAAGGCATCTAATCCTAAAGAAATCTCTGGCAGCTCTAGTGACATCACTCCCCACAATTTCCAAGTATTCCTAAAAGAATGTCGGAGGAAATCTGTCTGGTCCAGGGGCTTTGTAAGCTCCCATAGCGAAAACTTCCTTCTTAACCTCTTCATCAGAAACCCACTTCGAAGCATGTCATTATCCCCAAGGGTAATAATTCTTTGGATGTGGTCTAGGAGCTAGTTTCGTAAGCATGTCATTATCCTCTTCCCTGGTTATTGGTTCTTCCTATTGAAATTTTATTCAAATCTTTTCCTCAATTGTAACCACCTCTTCATGTGTTCCTAGATTCTCTTTGATTCTTAGTGAGTTTGGAATCACTCTAATTCTTTGATTTAAAATTCCTTCCTCCATATCCTCCTCTATGACCAATATTGTCTCTTCCTCTTCATCTACTATTTGAATCTTGCTTCTTTTTGAGCTTCTCCACTACCTTGAAGGCTAGCTGATAGCATTGGTGTATTGTCTTGGGGCTTAAGAGACTACTTTCCTCTTGGATACTCCACTTGAGACAATTCTGATACCTTGCCACTTTTAGGCTTTCCTCTTCCATTACATGTGACCTTAATCATAGCTTGTGAAATTCTTCTGTATAGGCACTGACTTGCAACTCTTTTTTGTCTTAGATTCTATCTTTTCTTGTGCAACTACACTTCATAATCATCAAGAAGATAAGTTTCCTTCATTTTGGCCACCATATCTTTCCAATTGGTTAGGGGTTCTTTCCATATTTGGTCATTTCCTCTTGGAAAAATTTCAACCAACTGATAGAAGTCCTTCTCAATCTTGTCTTTTCTATTCTAACTTTCTGAGCTTCGATCACATTGTGAAAATCAAAGTGATTCTTGATACCTTTTATCTACTCCGTGTTTAATTTTGGTTCCATCTTGCCACTAAATAGAAGCACACCTTCAAAGGACATAGAAGCACATGGTATGGCTCTAGTATTATATCTTCCTCAGCCACTAATTTACCCTTTCCATTAGCTTCTCTCATTAGTTCACTGACTGCTGTAGTCCTAAGCTACACTTCTTCTAACTTAGTTTCCATTTCATCAAACTGTTCCTTCAGGAGTCTATTTGCCTCTTTTTTCTCTTCTACATTCTTCGCCAATTCCGCATTGGTCACCATTTTTGTGTAAACCTTCATACTCGTCTGAAGACAACATTCAAAAAACACAAGCCAAATCTTTAGGCTCTGATACCAATCTGATGGGTAACAAATTCCTTCTCTACAGAGTTAGACTGCCTCTATTGTGAGGTCATTTTCTAAACCTCCTAGGGTATTCTCATGCCCTAAATCAAAGTAAATCACTAATGAATTTACCTCTGTTAGTAATAACTAAGAGGGTTGGGGGGGTGAATCAGTGGCCTCAAAGATTTATCCAATTTTAATCCACCAATCAATACTTCTCAAATTATTAAGTCCCAACAAGATGCATGCCTTTGAAATATTTGAAACAAATAACTGTCTGTCGGTTTACCTTGTCTGTCATGTTTCTCCTTGATAACCGATAAACATTAAACTGTATTTACCGATACTCAGTAAATATGCAAATTATACCAGTCAATCCATAAATGCATATGTATAATGTAAAACACTAAATTAATTAACCATACACACATAACACAAGGATTTTAACGTGGAAACCCTGTTAAGGGAAAAACCACTAGGACCGGCACCCCAAATTTTCACTCTTCTGAAGTGAGCCCTGTTAGGAGCCAACCCTGTTAAAGGTTACAAACACACTGTTAAGTGTGACTTTGTTAGAGGATTTTCAATACATAGGTTGCCACTAAGTATCTGGCATCTACACTAGCATCCTTGAATCAGTCTCATGACTGTCAATAGGCTTTATGCAAAATCTTACTACCATCCCTGAATCAGCCTCCTTCTTAAACTGTCAATAGGCTTTAGGTAAGACCGGTGCTACTATCATGAGTCAACCTTCTGGTAATCAGTTAGGATATACCTCAATTACAAAATAATACGTCAATTACAAAATACTGTTAAGTCCTGCTCTGTTAAGAGACTTTAATGCTTCAATGGTTAAACTGAAACAAAATGACATGTTTCTAATGCAACTGAATTGCAGATTTTCAGATCTATTTACTTACAACATCTTTCTGATCAATGTATCAATTCAATTCCTTTGTACTTAACTCTTTTTTCTCTGTGATGTTGTGGTTCACTATCCATCAGTGTCTGCATAATACTTTAGCTCTCCCTTAGCTTGATTGATCAGGACTGCATGAATTTAATCCTTCACCAGTTTCTCTTTAGCATCTTCTATCAGTTCACTCCCCCATGTATCTGATTACATATCGACCACACTAGAATGAATTATGCTTGTCTCTTAAACAGACACGTTTTTCCCTAATTCTAGGTTCTTTGATTCTTGATTCTTGGCGTGAAAAACAATCTAGCCAAATTGATTTATGGCTTTAATTCTTGATTTATCTTGTAGTTATCTTCTTGCCAACTGTACAAATCACTTACTTAACTGTGGTTGAATAAAAAAAAAACAACAACCATTTAAGTTTATCCTTTAGCTCTGCCAGCTAGATATTTTTTCATTTTTTGATCTCTCTGTTTCGTCGGTCAATTTTGCAGTTCGTCGCCAGTGACAACTGCCAGTTCCATCGCTGTCGCTTCAGTTAACTTTGGGATCTCCGTCCGTCAGGCATCATTGGAACTTTGTACGTTGGGCAACACTATTTTTACCTCATCGGGAATGATGTGATTCTACTTCATTGGGCAACACTGTCTTTACCTCGTTGGGCATCACTGTGACTTTAATCTCTGTCTTTACCGATGGTGTGCACTCCGCTGGTGTAGTCTGTCACTTAGTGAATACTAGACTTTTATGCATTGCTGAAAGCATAACCTTTGTTCCATTGGTTCTCTGAAGTCTTTGGCATGATCATACAGATGATATCAAGTTGACATTAATGACAAAATAAACCATTAATTGATTTAATGTCTTGCATCATCTTCAACTTAATATAGTCAATCATTTAATCAGTTATATGTCATCAATCTATCCCTTTGGCATTGATTGAAACATGCTATATTATCATACTATACTATTTATAATACAATATGAAATAGGATTGTTGAGATTCATCAAATTATCAAATAGTTTGCTTTTATAACCGATAAACTGTCTGACCGCCGGTAAGCTCTGTGTAAGCTTAGATTTGATTCTTGCAGCTTTCCTTTTTCTTCTTCTGATGTGTTGTGACCTCTGTTGTTGTCAATTTTCTCTTTGACTGTTCTCCATCTTTGATGTCACTATCTTTTATTTGCAACTTTTACACAAATACTCTCCCTTTGGATATGATCTCTCCCTATTTGGAGCAATCTGATAATGAATAGTTTCTGATGATAATATGGAAAACATTCTCTCCCTTTGACAACAATGCCAAACAAATATTTTACAAATATCTGACATTCTATCAACTAAATCCTTCTTTCCATAATATATTCCTTGAATTTCCCTTATCCATTGTTAATATAACTATCTTCTCTAGTGCTTGGTTTTGATATATACCTTTCTGTATACAGATGTAGCGTTGAAGTTCAGCTTCTGGTTGCATCAATCATGATTGATATTTTGATAATATATGGTTGATGCAACCTTCAGTCCTTTTAGTGACTGTTAGACATGGGTTTGACCCCTAGTCTCTTTCTCAGGTACTCAAATGTATCCTTGGGCAGTGGCTTGGTGAATATATTAGCCAATTATTCTTTTTATTGCACATATTCAAGCATCACCTCTTTTTCTTGGACTTGTTCTCTCAAATAATGATACTTGATGGAAATGTGTTTAGTCTTCGCATGCATGACTGGATTTTTGGAAATATTTATTGCACTAGTGTTATCACAATAAATAACTACTGGTTCTTTGATCTTCATATGCATACCTTCTAGCAACTGTTTGATCCATGCAATATTTGAGCAGTTTGTAGTAGCAGCAACATATTCTTCTTCTACAGTTGACTGAGAGATGCATCCTTTCTTCTTGCTAATCCATGTGACAAGTCTGTCACCCATAAAGAATGCTCCTCCAGTTGTGCTCTTCCGGTCATCAAGATTCCCAGCCCAATCAGTGTCGGTAAACACTTTTAGTTCAAATTTGCCTTCTCTTCTATACCATAAGCCAAATTCCTCAGTATTCTTTAGATATCTTAGTATTCTTTTCATAGCAGTTATGTGTGATTCCCTGGGGTTAGCAAAAAATCTAGCAACAATTCCTACTGCATGTGCAATATCTGGTCTAGTGTGTACAACATACATGAGTTTTCCTATCATGGATCTATATAGAGTCTGATTTACCTTTGTTTTCTTGTCTTCTTTTTTTAATTTGCATCCAGTAGCCATCGGTGTTGCAATAGGTTTGGAATCTTCCATCTTGAATATTTTCAGAACATCTTTGATGTATTTGGACTGTGTAATGAAAATACCTTCACTTTTTTGAATGATCTGCAAACCAAGGAAGAACTTGATCTCTCCAAACATAGACATATAAAATTCCTTTCTCATCTCATTATCAAATGATTTGCATAGCATATCATTGCCTCCAAATATGATGTCATCAACAAATATTTCAGCAATCAAAGTGTTAGCATTAGTATCTTCTTTTAAATACAGATTATTGTTCTCACTAGTCCTTATGAATCCAATACTTATTAGATAGAAATGGATTCTTTCATACCAGGCTTTGGGAGCTTGTTTTAATCCATACAAATCTTTGTGAAGTCTACATACCATGTTCCTTTTGTCTGGATCTACAAACCCTTATGTTTGTTCAATATATACCTCTTCTTCAAGTATTCCATTTAGGAATGCTGACTTGGCATCCATTTGATATACTTTGAATCCTTTTATATGTAGCATAAGAAAGTAAAATTATTACTCCTTCTAGCCTAGCAACGGGTACAAAGGTTTCTCCATAGTCTATACCTTCCTCTTGTGCATACCCCTTGCATACTAGTCTTGCTTTGTTCCTTGTGACTTCTCCATTCTTGTTCAGTTTTTTCCTGAAAATCCATTTTGTACTGATGACATTCTTTTCATCTGGTCTTGGTACAAGTGACCATGTCTTTTTATTTTCAATCTGTTCAATCTCATCATTTATAGCACTTATCCATTCTTCATTATCTAGTGCAGCATTGACAGACTTTGGTTCAAACTCACAAATTAAGCAATTTGAGTTTAAAGACTTCTTGTTCTTGTACCAGCTTTCTTATCTCCTATGGTTTGGTCCTCTAGATGGTTCCTTCTTACATATCTTGCAAGCTATGTATAGCTCTTTGCATATCAACTTGATCTTCATTACCTTGCACATTATCTTGATCATTATTCTGACCGTCGGTAACAACATTCTGACCGTCAGTTGCAACATTCTGTTGTTCTGGATTTATGCACTGTTGCTCAGATAGAGTTGTAGGTCCTTCACAGTATACAAATTTATTGTAGTCTTCAGGTTCTTTTGTGCTTTCTATCTCATTCTTTTCTACAAATTCATCAATCTTTATATTTGCACTTTCAACTATTTTGTTAGAAGCCTTGATTAGACATTTAAAAGCTTTGCTTTTGGTAGAATACCCCAGAAAAATGCCTTCATTACTTTTGGTGTCAATTTTTCCATTTCTATCATCTTTTAAGACATAACATTGACTTCCAAATATTTTGAAGTAACTTACATTGGGCGTTTTACCATACCATAGCTCATAAGGAATCGTCTTTGATTCCTTTCTTAATTGTACTCTGTTAAGTGTGTAGACAGCAGTGCTAATAGCTTCCCTCCAAAAGATCTGGGTGATGTTCTTCTCTATCATAAGTGTTCTAGCACAATCAACTATTGATCTGTTCCTTCTTTCAGCAATTCAATTTTGTTGTGGTATTCTTGGTGCAAAAACCTGTCTTTTTATACCATTCTCATTACAGAAATTAGTGAATTCATCTGATATAAATTCTCCTCCTCTATCTGATCTCAAAAATTTTAGATCCTTACCACTTTGTTTCTCTACCATAGCTTTATACCATTTAAACATCTTGAATGCTTCAGATTTTTCTTTTAAAAACATGACTGTCATCATTCTAGAATAATCATCAACAAAGAGAATAAAGTATCTATCTCCATAACAGCTCTTTGTCCTCATAGGTCCACATAAATTAGTATGGACTAATTATAGAATATCATCAGATGTATGGGTTTTTCTTTTGAAACTAGACCTTGTCATTTTACCTCTTTGACAGTTTTTGCACATGATGTTGTCTGGCTTTGTCATCGTCGGTAAGCCTCTTACACTTCTTTTC
>MU225508.1:731499-777003 GCA_018584345.1 Thuja plicata | reverse complement strand
CTGTCAGATTTCTTCTCAAAAGATCTGTTATCACTTTTGTCATCTTTTCTTTTAGGACATCTTGCAGCAAAGTGTCCAATCTCTTTACAATTAAAACATACAAGTGGTAACTTACCTTTGTATCTACATTTTCCTCTTAGCATTCTTCTTTCCATGAGTGCTTCAATTTCATCTAGATCTTCTTCTTCACTTTCGCTTTCACTGTCTTTTCTAGATGAGTGTCTTTGACTAGATTTGCTTATTCTCACAGAAGACTTAAATGCAAACTCTAAGCTTGGTGAGACACTATTATCAAATTTATTCATCTCAAATGAAATCAGTCTACCAATCAAGCTATCAAGAGTGACTATATTATTCGCTACTACTCTAATTTCTTGAATAGAAGAGACTCTAATAGCATATATAGGCAATAAGGTTCTTAGGATTTTACTTACCACTGTCTCCTCTTCAAGTGTACCTCCAACACCTCGTATAGCATTGACTACTTCTTTTATTCTAGTGTTGTACTATGTGATGTTTTCATCTTTTTTCATTTTGAGATCATCAAACTTTCCTCTAAGGCTTTCTGCATCACCTCCATGTACAAGTTTCAACTTGTCCCACATTGTCTTTGCATTTTTTCAATCTTTGACATCTTCAAATTTAGCATCAGAGAGTGAGGCTGAAAGCTCTATAACCATGTAGTTATGTTCATGCTTTACTCTAAATTGATCCACTATCAATGGTCCTGTAGGCAACACATATTCAGTTTCTAAGTATTGAGTAATATCATTGCCAATACCTGATAAGTGAAGCTTTACCCTGTTTTTCCATGAAGCAAAGTTGTCCTTGTTCAACTTGGTCACATCTCGTCTATTCATCTTGTCATCTTTTACTTAGGTCTTGAAACCTTCCTTCTAAGCACACAAGATTTGATACCAATTGTTAGTAATAACCGAGAGGGGGGGTGAATCAGTGGCCTCAAAGATTTATCCAATTTTAATCCACAATCAATACTTCTCAAATTATTAAGTCCCAACAATATGCATTCCTTTGAAATATTTGAAACAAATAACTGTCTATCAGTTTACCTTGTCTGTCCTATTTCTCCTTGATAACCGATAAATAGTAAACTATATTTACCAATGCTGAGTAAATATGTAGAGTATACCAGTCAATCCATAAATGCATATGTAGAATGTAAAACACTAAAGTAATTAACCATACACACATAACAAAAGGATTTTAATGTGGAAACCCTGTTAAGGGAAAAACCACTGGGACTGGTACCCAAAATTTTCACTCTTCTGAAGTGAGCCTTGTTAGGAGCCAACCCTATTAAAGGTTACAAACACACTATTAAGTGCGAACTTGTTAGAGGATTTTCAATACATAGGTTGTCACTAAGTATCTGGCATCTACGCTACCATCCTTGAATCAGTCTCATGACTGTCAATAGGCTTTATGCAAAATCTTACTACCATCCTTGAATCACCCTCCTTCTTAGACTGTCAATAGGCTTTAGGTAAGACTGGTGCTACTATCACGAGTCAACCTTCTGGTAACCTGTTAGGATATACCTCAATTACAAAAGTCTGTTAAGTCCTGCTCTGTTAAGAGACTTTAATGCTTCAATGGTTGAACTGAAACAAAATAACCTGTTTCTAATGCAACTGAATTGCAGATTTTCAGATCTATTTACTTACAACATCTTTCTGATCAATGTATCAATTCAATTCCTTTGTACTTAACTCTTTCTGCTCTGTGATGCTGTGGTTCACTATCTGTCGGTGTCTGGAGAATACTTTAGCTCTCCCTCAGCTTGATTGATCAGGACTACATGAAGTTAATCCTTCATCAGTTTCTGTTCTGCATCTTCTATCAGTTCACTCCCCCATGTATCTGATTGCATATCGACCACACTGGAATGAATTATGCTTGTCTCTTAATTAGACATGTTTTTCCTTAATTATAGGTTCTTTGATTCTTGATTCTTGGCATGAAAAACAATCCAGCCAAATTGATTTATGGTTTTAACTCCTGATTTATCTCATAGTTATCTTCTTGCCAACTGTACAAATCACTTACTTAACTGTGGTTGATTAAAACAAATAAAACAACCAGTTAAGTTTATCCTTTAGCTCTGCCAGCTAGATATTTTGTCATTTTCTAATCTGTCTATTTCGTCGGTCAATTTTGCAATTCGTCGCCGGTGACAACTGCCAGTTTCGTCAGTGTCACTTCAGTTAACTTTGGGATCTCCGTCCGTCAGGCATCATTGGAACTTTGTTCATCGGGCAACACTATTTTTACCTCATCGGGAATCATGTGATTCTACTTCGTCGGGTAACACTATCTTTACGTCATCGGGCATCACTGTGACTTTAATCTCTGTCTTTACCAATGGTGTGCACTCCGCCAGTGTAGTCTGTCACTTAGTGAATACTAGACTTTTATGCATTGCTAGAAGCATAACCTTTGTTCCATTGGTTCTCTGAAGTTTTTGACAAGATCATACAGATGATATCAAGTTGACATCAATGACAATACAAACCATTAACTGATTTAATGTCTTGCATCATCTTCAACTTAATATAGTCAATCATTTAATCAGTTATATGTCATCAACCTCCTTCTCAAGAACCGGCTCCCATCAACAAAACTATTTAATTCACATTTGGTGAACCTACAAGGATAATTTCACCCTGACCAAACAAGCTGATTAAGTCCAAACACTCATAATATACTTCTTACTTTCCTCCCTAGCCAGACCATTACCAAGCTCTCCTAGGGTAAGAAATTCTTGATCATAACTATCACTTCTCCTACATGAAACAAAGAAAAGAGAGCTATATAGAGGGGATCCTCTCAGATTTTAGCCAGACACATGGTTCTCACCATGGATTCAAGAACCTCGAGGAGCCATATAATATTTACAATCCCAAAATGGGCAAGAAACTCAAAAACTTGCAAAATGAAAACAAACTAAGCCACTGGCACTTATAACAGACAATAATGCTCAAAGATAGCCTAGAAACACACCATGTAAATTTTTTATTAACTTCTTGAATCTCTATGTAAAAACTCCTCTCTTTGAAAAACAACCTGCATCCAACTATATATCCCTCATCCTTTAACAATCTTTCACCAACCTAATAAATGAAGGCATGGGCGATCATTACGTAACCTTCCCATCACTCGAACCTGTGTAACTACCCATTTAAGACAAAGGTGACACATAAGGAGCCGTGACAATTGACTATTCTGATAACAAAAGACAAAGCTATGATTTCGGGGTTGTTAACCGATGTTACTGAGCATCAACACCGAGCACTAGAATAAACTGAGCATTAGCACCAAGAAACAATACAAACCGCAGGCCAGAGAGTAACCCCGAGCAGTTTCACCAAGTGACATCACCGAGCGATATCACTGAGCAACATCACCGACTGACCCGAGCAACATCACCTAGCAACATAGTGTAAACTGATCATGAGTACTGCCTAAACACTAGAGTAAACCGAGCACTTAATCTTAATGCCTTTTCACAATCTTTGGTTGCTAGTGCCTTGGTTGGATTTTTAGAGGCTTTCAACCTACCTTAACACACACTAAACTGAAAAAGAACAAACTAAACAACTATGGTGTTTGTTCACCGAATTGACCTCGGTTATTACAAGGGTGGGTGACCAAAACACCTTACAAACAAGTTATAAAACCAAAATGCTTTCTAACCTAGGTGCTCCTGTACCCCTTTGGAAGACCATGGATAATCTCAACTTGTGCATTTAGCTTCCTAAATCCATCTGAATTTTTATTCATAGCAATGCAACTAACTGCACCCATTATCCTTAATTTCTCTTGGATTTCAGAAATTTATGACATATTAGTTAGTTGTGTAACTCTCCATAATTGATTACATATTAATTAAATCCTTGATTAATTATTGTTTAAGGGCGATGTGGGAGGATAAGTTGATTAATTTAATAATATTTATTTAATTAATTTAAAAAAAAGGAATCTAAGACAAATTTATCACAAGGGAACACAGGTGGTGTTAGGAAGATAAATACCTAGGTGATTGGTTTTAAATAATTAAAAATAATAAAAATGTTTTAAATTAATGAGTGGAAATAAAAATTTATTAAATTATAGACTGGGATAAGGTGGAGTAGACATTGGAAAAGCATTGATGGATTTTTTTGACTATATTTTCCCCATCTTTTATATGACATCACAATCATAAGAAGTGTTGTTGTATCAAAGAAGACTAAAACATAGTTGATAGGAAGTTATGACGACTAGTGGCTTGATGAGAGAATCGCTAGAAGGGTAGGCATTAGATATGCTCCCTCAATAAGATAGGTAATATTTTGAAGAACCCAATTCTACTCTCAAAACATATTGGATTATTAGAGGACAGAGGATGAAAGGACATAGAAGATGGAGATGGAGAGGGGGATGCATGATCATCATCCTGCAATGATATAAGCAACATATATTTTATATTGTACTTGACATTATATACAAAGGTATAAGGAATAATGATGACAATGTGCCAAGTACATGATCAAAAGGTAATCTATAAACATATGCCTTATAACACCATGATATTGAAAACTATCATGGTCCTCTGCAATAGGAAGATAATACATTGATGTTTGAAAATAATGATAAAACACACAAGAAATAAGAAAACATGCACAAAAATCAAAATTAAACAAGGACTCTACTTCAAGTCGAGCTAAAAATTATTGATTGATATCTGATGAGGATGGGGTTAACACAATTGATGATAAGAACACTATATATCCAAGGATTGTAATTTTAATTATTTGAAAAATACTATGATTAGGAAGGATACATCCATGTGATGATAACTCGATTAAAGAAGACCAATTGATCATAAATTTGTTTGAATCAAAAGCAATGGATGATTTTCGATGCTCAACACGATTCCAAGATTAGATTATATGGACTAGGATTGATAACTTTAAATGGACTGCTTTAAGATTGTTGGCTTGGAGGGATGGATAAGAGATAAATGAATTTTTTAAGATACAATTGAATGGAGGATATGATGGATATGATAGATGAACATGGATAGAAAACGATAGATAGAAAATGATGACAAGGAAAAATCATGACTTGTGGAGAAATGCATCATGGACAGTGATGACTTGTGTTCATGCATATAAGGGGGAAGAAAATGGAGAGGATGGATCATGGATAGTGGTGGTTTGTGTTTGTACATATGAGGGGGAAAGCATGGACATGATTATGAGGGTATCTATGCTTGTGGTGAGGGGAGGGGGAAGTTCATGAATGGAGGTGGCTTTGGAAAGTAATGAGGTGATTCAGCAGGAGTTGCATGGGTTCTTGTGAGATACAAGCCCACCCACTTTACAACTGCAAACACCGCCATTGCAGCGGCTCTACTGCTGTCAGCCATATTTGGTTTTCAGACTGTTGCACTGAATCACCAGAGCTCTTCTCAGTACTTATAAAGGTGGTCCACTCAGCTTTAGGATCTTTTTCTTTTGAAAGAATTATTCTTTAGTGCTTTGTTCAGTGCGCATTAGCTCTACATGGGACATTTCTTCGACAACAACCGCAAGGAATTTTGAACCAGGTCCAGATTTTGAGGAAACATTTTAAAGGGATTCACCAGATGATTCTAGAGAAGGTATTGGGAAAGGAAGAGCTTCTCCAGTTACGCCCCAACCTGAAATGAATTTTTCAAGTTAGGTTTGGGAAAATAATAAACCTAATACTGAATTATTTAAGATTCTCTCACCTTCCAAAAACACGCTTAATGTCAACATACTATTTATGGTGGCTTAGTTCCACCGCCCAATTCTACTTAATCAATTAGGGGAAAAGTGTTTTATAATGAACGTGAGGACATTTATTGTACCTCGGTTATGAAGAAAAGCACGGAATTTTTATATTTAAAACAATATTGCTCATCCCAATAGGTCATAAAACATTTAAACAAAGTAGTCGTATTCTCAAACTACTCTTACCAGCTGTTTCTTATATAAAATCTAAATAATCATTCTCTAATCCTGTTCACTACAATACAACGGATAAACAATTAATCACTCGATCAATTTATTAAAAAATAATCTCTCGGATCATCTTCAGACATATTCCCCACGTTACGTAATGTTAAAAGTTGTCAAGAACACACACATGCATCTTGACTCTTTAGATAACTATTAAATTATACAGGCTTCATCTTTATTTAAATTGTAAAGTCGTCTACAATTTTATAAGGGAATCAAGTTTTAAATGCACATTAGCGTAGGTAAACCGAGAAGCTTGAAACGATAGATTAGATATTTATGATAATTAGTTGATGAAGTAAAAATAATAGTTAAAATTTATATAATTTTATAATTTAATAATATAGTTTTTTTATGAAGATTTTGATATTTTCTAAGTAAATGTGGTTCTATTTTCTATAAATGTTTTATGATTTGTATTAGATTTATTTCTTATTTGAGATTAAGTATATAATTGTACATACCTCTTTTAGATATGTAGTTATTTTCATGTAATGTGAAATTCTGCTAAATTATTGTTAAGAATATTTTTTCACTCTTCCATTTTCTAATACATAAGCCTTGATAGTATTTATATTATTAAAGTTTAGTTGATCATTTTCAGGATGTCGGTGCGAAAGTGCGAAAGATGAGAGATGGATGAGGTGGGAGAGGTGGGCTTTCGGATTGTTGGAGGTGTGGGATACTTTGAAGCGCAAAACTGTAAAACTCTGAAAGTACGAAAGCTTAATCCTATCTTTGGTGTTTTCGCTTTTCGAAGGTGTGGGAGTCTCTCGGACTGTGAAAGTGTGAAACAATCAAAGCACCGAGGACAAATTTTAACTTAGCTATTTTTTTCGTGTTTGATTTGGTTGATGCTAACAAATTTCAGACCTCGGGGGCTGAAAACACCGCAACTGAAATGACACAAAAACACAAAAAAAACCCAAACCTACAATGAAGAACGAGCCGACGACCTACAGTTTGAGACCACGCGATAAACCCTAAAAGAGGGACCAAAAGACAACACCAAGAGAGGACACACAAACAAGGAACAAAGGAAACAAATAAATACCCTGAAAAGAAGAAGAAACCCCAAGCCAAAACCTAATAGAAATACCGGGGAAACCAACCTACTAGGAGGGAGATGAGAAGGAAGACAAAATGCAACACATTTAAGGCAGCATGTTCTGCAGTGAGGAGCAACAAAAAATGAGATGCACATGCGCACCAAAGACATGAAGCAGCTGGAGCTCGAGGAGGCGATGAGAAAACAAAAAAAAATGTGAAGACAAAACTGTGCAGTGCCCTTTTAAAGCCCAACGTGAGATGAGGTGACGTCACACGAACTTTGGTATTTCGGAGGCCGAAATGCCAAAGCCATGACCCTCATATCTTTTGGTGTTTCGGTGCACAAAAGGCCAAAAGATTTTACATGGGCATAGACTTCCTCATTTTTGGGCCTTTGTACATTCGGAGGTCACGAGGTCAACCACAGGTCCAAAAGGTCCAAAAGTGTGAAAGTCAAAAAGGGTAAAAACACAATAATTTGTCACCCTTTTACAAAGGAAAAGGTTAACAACCCCAAAATTGTAAAACTTCAATGGCATAAAAGTCACATTTCTATTGAGAATTTGAAGATGATGTAAACTGATGAAATGTGTGAAATAGGATGAATTATATGCCTATAAATTTTTTTTAAAAAATTGAACTAAAATTAATATATTTTTTGAAATTTTTATGTCTATTTTTCATTTCGTGAAAAATACTATAAATCAGAGAGTTTACTTCCTGCCAAGTCATTATAAGTAAAACATTATTTTTTCCTCCAATTTCAGAATATTTCTTAGATGACATGTATAGCTAGTGCAGAAAAAAAGAAAGAACTGTGTTCAATGTATAGTTTTCCTGTTATAAGTATTCAAAATCGAACTTTCATGAAATCAATAATTTTTGTCTCCCGCCATTTTAACCCTATCAAAATTATACCAAAAACCAAATAAATTACATATTATTGAAGAGGATTCTCTTCTCTAGTGTTATCTATTATTTAAACAATTTTCTAAATTTATTTAGAATTTTTTTATATTATCCAAATCAACGAATTTTGAAAGCTTTAATAACCTACATGTAGTTTTTAACAAATTTGTCAAATTTTTTGTAGTCGAAACAATATAAAATTTATATATCAAGAATCGTAGTTCCGAGATCTAGAAAAGGGTACTTTTAGTTTTTTTATATTGTCTAGTTTCAGTAGAGAAAAAACTAGGAGAAGAGCAAACTTGTTGATTTAATTTGTTTTTGGAGGTTTGGCTGCCAACATGGCATGCCACCTAGGCACCCTCGGCCGAGTCTAACTCGACCGAGCAGGACTCAGCCGAGTCAAACTAGGTTGAGTCCCCTTAATCGTCGGCCATGCATGAGCGGTCACGTGGGTGACGGACCCTTTCAATTTGAAGGGTATATATAAAAGTTATTTTTTTTAAATAAATATCAATTGCAAAATTAAATACTTATTTCAGAATATATAAGGGTTTTTGAAGCTAGGAGGCATTTTTTTTAGGAAGTTACAAAGGCATTTTGTGACAGGAGGAGTGTGTCTTTGCATGTTTTTTAATCAAGAAGGATTCAAGAAAAAAAAAGTTTGCTTCTATTTGAGCAATGGGAAATAAAAGAACTAGAACAAGGAAACATGATCGTAAAAGGGATGACCAAATGAAAGGCCATATGAAACTTATCGAAGAGAAACCGATCAATGTTGAAGAAGAACCTATGGATGTTGAAGAAGAACCTATCGATGTTGAAGAAGGTGCAACTCAACTAGGGGAGGATATTGGTAGTAGTCGAGATATACATATTTATCCTACAATGCAAAATTTTAGGGAGATTAATGAGGAATCACTTGTCAGTCAAATTGCATCGAAGCACCTGATACCTTAAAGAATTATTAAATTGCATGTCAAAAACATGTGGAAGGAATATTTTGAGGATAAAAATTTGGTGGGAAAAGAATAATTGGTTGCAAAGTTATTCAGGAAAAGAGAATTGACTCTAGTTTTCGAGTTGTTGGGTGTTGATAATAGGAAAATTGTACAAGGACGTCAAGTAAAAGAAAAAATACTTGAAAATTTGCAACCTGCATTGAACATTGTTAACATGACACATCAAGGAGGATCTTATTCAAATGCTGCTAGAAGAGCATTGATGACTATGATTTCCAGTAAGAGATTGACACATAGAAATTAAGTTTGAGCAGTTTAAGATTTACTCAAGGTATCTCAAAGAGCGATTCAGAGATATATTAGGAAGAGAAATGTGTTGGATATGAACATTGAAAAGAATTGGGTACAGATTTGTAGAGTTCCTTGAAAAGATAATTGTTTTGAAGATGTAAGAAGATGGGTCATTGAATTCTGGAGCAACCACTCTCGCATTTATTCCAATAAAAGGGACACTATACAAATTAAAGATGAAGATACCGGTATGAATATTTCACATCCAAAACATTTTGTGGATACTATAGAAAGTGAACTATTTGAAACATTCAAACAAGATTTTTTCAAATGTAAAAAATAGGTCAGAGAATGTTTGATATGTTGTGTCCTTGCTTCGTATGCATAAATAAGGTTCGTAAAACATGTTGTTGTCAAAATCATGTTGAGTTTCACTTATAATTGCAATCATATAAAAATGTTATGGCAGTACTTAATCTAGACCACACACACGCACACACATCTATGTGTGTGTGTGTGTGTGTGTGTATATACATACAGAGAGAGAGAGAGATTATGGTAGTATATTCATAAGAATTTCCTTATACTACTTATCCCTAGAATCTTTTCAACATATTGCTAGTATTGTGTATAAGATTTAAATATTAGATCCTACTATGATAGTTGATACACTAATGAGGGTAAGATGAGTAGTGGTATGTTCATGTATTATTCCTATTTGAAAGAACCTAAATAATAGTATATATGATGATCTTCTCTCCATTGAGAAAATATCACAACTATTGCAACAAAAATGGAAACGTTTTGAAATAGACTTTAAAATTTACAAAACAATCCAAATTTATTTTCTAATTCAAGTTTAAAATGCCTATATTTTCAGAAAACATAATAGAAGTGTTTATATAGTTTAAAAGTTAAAAAATAATAGGAATCTTAGTAAATTACAAAGTTTAGATGCATACAAAATGCATGGGGCCTTATACCCTAGAATGTAACTTCTCCAAGAAATCTAGATTGAATTTTTTGT
Organism: Thuja plicata; assembly: GCA_018584345.1. Classification (NCBI taxonomy): domain Eukaryota; kingdom Viridiplantae; phylum Streptophyta; class Pinopsida; order Cupressales; family Cupressaceae; genus Thuja; species Thuja plicata. The sequence goes on along the minus strand of MU225508.1, from coordinate 766,717 downwards.
GCAATGCACATATTCCCTATTTTGATTTTGATAAAAATATGGATTCCCTTTCTTATTAATTATTAATATGTTATTTTTACCTTAATTTCTTTAATTTTATCCCCATATCAATCATAAGAGCAGGTGTTATGAGGATTTTAGAGAAAAGATTCATATGTTATGTATTTAAGTTATTTGGAAAAGATTCAAGTCAATTTCATTCTAAAATATTTAAATTCAAGTATTTTGTATGATTGTATATTTTTTAGGCACTTCCAAAAATAATACCTTTTTCTAAATTGTTTATTTCTTCTCAGATATAGCTAAATTAGAGTGTGCCATAGCTCTACTTGATTTTATATTTTCATGTACAAAATGTGATATTTTATGAACTCATAAAATGATAACATACTTGAGATAATAAGGGATCAAAGGGATAACATTAGAATATAATAAAGATGTATTAGATAGAAACTTCAATACCATTAAGCTAAGCCAATAGAAGATTCAATAAAAGGTTGGATAACATACAAGGATATGATAACAAAAGATTGAATAGAAAATGTTACAACATGAGAGTTGCATATGAATAGATATGAAATGAAATACATGTTATCTTGTTTTTAGAGTTTCTAAGTAGGAAATAAAGATTCTATATGGATTGGTTGATGAATGGATAGGATTGGTTGTAGGGTAGAGTTTGGATATAAAGTTATAATTTTGTAAAAATATTCATATGAGGCATTACAGCTACATTTAAAAATAGCATTACGACATATCCTTATATTAATGGTTGAGATTTAGAAATGTACTATGAAAAAGATAGATGTCTTATTTTTTATTAAAGGAAAATAGGTTTTGAAGGGAATTGAAACGCTTACATAAAAAAAAATAAGAAAAAGAAACTAACAACTAACCAGATATAGAACAACAACAAACCAACAAAAAAAAATAGGGGACTGTCTGATAAACATTGCAATTTTTTTAGTAGACTTACTTTCTTTTTTTATCACTTCATCGTTTATACTCCACACCATGTTGACCACAATATCAATTGGAATAGCATCCTTATCCTTGCTACAAATTCTTGTGACACGTTCAGTAAGAGAATCACAAGCCACCCCACAGTCTAAAATCTTCTATTTAGACTTGACCCTTCTAGCCAAGGAGTCATCAACACTCTTTGTGATGGGTAGCAGATTTCTTCTCTATAGAGTCAGGTTGGCTCTATTCTAAGGTCTCTTTCTTGACCTCCTAGGGTATTCTCAAGCCCTAAATCGAAGTAAATAACCAATGACTTTATGTCCTTCTCAAGAACTGGCTTCCATCAACAAAACTATTTCCTCCACGTTTGGTTAACCTACAAGGATAGTTTCACCCTGACCAAACCAGCTCGTTTAGTCCAAACACTCATAATATACTTCTTACTTTCTTCCCTAGTCGAACCATTACCAAGCTCGCCTAGGGTAAGAACTTCCCAATCACAACTGTCACTTCTCCTATAAGAAAACTATATATACGGGCTCCTCAAGGATTCTATCCAGATACATGACCTTCTCAAATTGGATTCAAGAACCACAAAGAGCCAAACAATATTTACAATCCCAAAATGGGCCATAAACTCACAAACTTGAAAAATGAAAACAAACTAAGCTACTGGAACTTGTAACAGAAAATAATGCTCAAAGATAGCCTAAAAACACACTATACAACCATTTTATTAACTTCTTGAATCTTTATCTAAAAAATACTCTCTTTGAAAAACAACCTGCATCCAACTATAAATCCCTCGTCTTTCAACAATCTTTCACCAACCTCATAAATGAAGACATGAGTGATCATTACGTAACTTTCCCATCACTTGAATAGGTATAACTACCCATTTAAGATAAAGGAAAAATGTAAGGAGCCATTATATTGATTATTATGGTCACAAAAGACAAAGCCATGATTTTTGGGTCATTAACCGATGTTACCAAGCATTATCACCAAGCACCAGAATAAATTGAGCATCAACACCGAGCAACAGTACAAACCGTACACCAGAGAGATGCCCCAAGAAAAATCACTTAGCGACATCACTGAGGGATATTACCAAGAAACATCACTGAGCGATATCACCAAGCGACATCACCGAGAACCCTGAGTAGCATCACCCAGAAACATAGTCTAAACCGAGCACTAGTACTGCCCGAACACCAGAGTAAACCGAGCACTTCATCTTAATGCATTTTCACCATCTTTTGTTGCTAGTATCTTGGTTGGATTTGTGGAGGATTTTAACCTACCTTAACATACACTAAGCTAAAAAAGAAACAAATAAACAACTATGGCATTTGTTGATTGAATTGACCTCAGTCATTACAAGAGTGGGTGACCAAAACACCTTACAAACAACTTATAAAACCAAAATGCTTTCTAACCTAGGTCCTCCTACACCATACTCCCCAAAAAAAGAGAAATCAACTTCTAGGTGATTGGATCAAGTTAGTGTCAATGCCTAACTTCTTGAAGTTTCTCTCTTGTACCCATGTAGGTCTTCTTTCTAGTATGCTTAACAACTATTGAATTTAGAATCTTCTCAGCCTTTAGTTTTGGTGCAACTGGAAGTGTTAGTGCTTTGAGATCGTCTGTATTTTCTTCTAGATTAGGACCTCCTTCTGGAATTGGTCCTTTATAGGACACCAGATATGTCACATTAAAAATTGGAGATAATCCTATGTCTGTAGGAAGATCAATTTTATAAGCATTAGACCCATACTTGGCCAGAATTGTACAAGGACCTATCTTTCTCATCTGAAGCTTAAACATAACACCTTTTTTGCAGCCTTGCTTTATTAAGGTGCACCATGACCAAATATACAACTTGGAGCTGAACATGCCTTTTCTTAGCATCTACCTTCTGCTTGGTGTGAGTTGTACTCTCCAATAATGCTTTCTTCACTATATCATGGACTTCTTTAATCAATTGAGAAAAATCTACAGCATACCCACTCTTCTCTGCATTACCTCCAAGATCCTTGAGTTCACATATACCCCAAGGATGAATCCCATATACTATTTCAAAAGGGATCTTTCAAGAAAATATGTTAACCGTATCATTATACACAAATTCTTCTTGAGAAAGTAACTGATCCCGTGATTGTCCATATTCTTGGTGAGGCACCTCAAAAGATTTCCTAAACTTTAGTTCACCACATCAGTCTGACCGTCGGTCTGTGGATGATATGCCAAGGTAAATAAAATATTTGTACTAAGCTTCTGCCACAAGGTTTTCCAAAAATGACTCATAAACTTAGAGTCTCAGTCTTATACACTACTCAAAGGTAATCCATGTATCCTTACTTCCTTTCTAAAGAACATATTTTCTATGTAACATGCATCGTGTGTGGTCCTAGAAGGCATAAAGTGAGCCATCTTTCTGAACCTATACACAATCACCAATTTGTTGTCTGTTCCCTGCTTGGTCCTCAAAAGTCCAACTAAAAAATCCATACTAAGGCATTCCCAAGGTCTATTTGGGATTGGAAGGGGCTGATACAATCCCACATTGGAGGAAATACCCTAAGCCTTTTGATAGATTATACAAGTCTCTATATATCCTTGGACATCCCTGCTCATTTTTTTCCAATAGTAATACCTCTTTACCAATTCTAGAGTTTTGTTCAACACAAAATGTCCACTTAATGAACCATTATGCTTCTCTTGTACTAATTTCTCCATCATTGAAGCTTTTGGTACACAAAGTTATTTGCCTTTAAACAAAATACCTTTGAAGAGTATACTAAGAATACTATGCAAATAATTTTGAAAACCATGACATACCTTATATTCCTTTAAAAAGTCATGATCTGCTGGATAGAGATTCTTGAGTATTTATATGCTAACACTTCTTAACTTAACTTATTGTACCATACAAAACCTTCTACTCAATGCAACTGCCACTTTATTATTTACTCCTTTCTTTTGTTTTATGTTGACGGTATAGGCTTGTATATACTCCACCCATTTCATATTCTTATGGCTTAGTTTATCCTGTGAATTCAATAAACTTAATGCATAGTTGTCAGTAAAGACTACAAATTGTTTAGGAAGGAGATAATGTATCCACTTCCTTAGTGCTTGCACTAATTAATATAGTTTGAAATCATATGAGGAGTAAATCTTCTTTGCATCACTGAGTTTTTTTCTATGAAAATCTATTGGCTTTACTTCTTGACTCAAAAATTCACTGACAACAATATTACTGGCATCACAGTCTACAGTAAACAACTTGTCAAAAATAGGAAGTGTCAGTATTGGTTGAGTTTCTATCCTTTCCTTAAATTTTTCAAAACCCTAAGCATCCTACTCATTCCATTGGAACTTGGCTTTCATACCCCCTTTTATGGTATCTAAAAAAGGTGCATTGATTTCACTAAACCGTCTAATAAACTTCTGGTAGAACTATTCTAATCCATGGAAACTTCTTACCTTTGTAGCTGACTTTGGTGTAGGCCAATTCAAGATTTATTCCACCTTTCTTGTATCAATCTTCAATTTACCTCCTGAGATAACAAAATCCAAGTATACTAGCTCTTGTTTCATGAACTCACTCTTTTCCAAGTTGATTGTCAACTTCTCCTCATGCAATCTTTGCATCACCATTTGCAGATGTCTAAGATGATCTTCTTTTGTTTTTCTGAATACTAGGATGTTATATGAGTACACTACAACCCATTTTCTGATGAATTCCTTAAAAACCTCATCCATTGATCTCATAAATGTGCTTGGGGCATTTGACAACCCAAAAGGCATAACCATCCATTCGTAAATTCCTTCGATAGTCTTAAAAGAAGTTATCCTCTCATCTCCATGTTTGATTCTTATCTAATGATACCCACTTTTAAGACCTATTTTGGAGTAATTCTTAGCTCCATCGATACAATCCATTAGATCTTCTATCCTCACTATAGGGAACCTATACCGAATAGTGATCCTATTTATGGCCCTGGAATCAGTACACAACATACAATTAACATCCGTCTTTCAAGCTAAGATTGTGGGAACAACACATGGACTTATGCTCTTTCTAATAAACCCTTGGTTAATTAGTGCTTGGATTTGGTTAGCAATCTCTAAATTATGTTGTGGGGTCATTTTATAAGCAACTTTGTTTGGAAGTAAGGCTCCTGGAATGAAGTCAATCTTATGACTAATAGTCATCTCAGGTGGTAGGGTAGCTGGTTGACCATTACTAACTATGGTATGGTATTGAGTTAACAACCTTTGGATTTCTAAAGGTAACTCTTCCCTCTCATTTCCCTCTTCATTCTTTGGTTTCAAAACCAAAGCAAAGCCCACTCCATCTTCTTCGTGTAGTATCTTTAAGAATTCTATCTCACTATCCAATAGTAGGTTAGGATCCCCTTTCTTCTATGCACCTTCTTCTGAGATTGACTATATCTTGAAAGTCACTTCATCTTTCTTAAAGGAATATGAGTTCTTAACTCCATCATGCACTACATCTTAGTCAAACTACCAAGGTCTACCCAATAATAGATGACAAGAATCCATTAGAAGAACATCACACAACACTCTGTCCTTATACCTCCATATAGAAAATTCTACCCAACCTTGCTCATTAACTATTACATGTTGATCTTTATTCAACCAAGTAACCCTATAAGGATTAGTACCTTGCATTTGACTCAAAACAAATATCTTCTTTGTCTTGGCTCTTCTTTGATGGCTCTTTGAGGAGTGCTCTGCAAATCATCAAATTATACACCATCTCAGAATCTAGGGTGACTTCTATTGTCTTGCTGATAGAAGAATCTTCTTGCACATAGTGGAATCTCTTCTCTCCTCCTTGTGATGTAGAGCTCTTCTCAAGAAATCTATATGCAGGATGCCCAAACTGTTTACAGTTATAGCACTTCATTAAAGAAAAATAAGATTGTCTTCCCTGGTTATTGGTTCTTCCTCTTGAACTTTTATTTGAATATCTTCCTCGGTCGTAACCACTGCTCGCGTTACTAGATTCTCCTTGATTCTTAGTGATTTTGGACTCACTTTAACTCTTATCTTCCAAATTATTTCCTCCATATCCTCTTCTATGACCTCTAATATCTCTTCCTCTTCCTCTACTATTTGAATCTTTCTTCTTTTATAACTTCTCCTCTACCTTGAGGGGTGATAGAAATTGTGTACTATATTGGGGCTTAAGATACTAATTTCCTTTTGGATTCTCCACTTGAGACCATTTAGATACCTTACTACATTTAGGCTTTCCTCTTCAATTACATGTGACCTTAAGCATAGCTTGTGAAATTATTCTTTATAGGCATTGACTTCCAAGTCTTTTTTGTCTCAAATTATATATTTTCTTGTGCAACTGCACTTCATAATAATCAAGAAGATATGTTTCCTTCATTATTGCCACCATACCTTTCCAACTGGTTATGGGGTTCTTTCCTTCTTTTGTCCTTTTGTCTTGGAAAAATTTCCACCAAGTGAGAGCAGTCCCTATCAATCTTGTCTTGGCTATTCTAACATTCTGAGCTTCGGTCACATTGTCACAACCTAAGTGATTCTCAAGACCTTATAACCACTCCATGATTAATTCTAGTTCCATCTTGCCACTAAATAGAGGCACACCTTGCAAGGACTCACCACTCATTGCTTTCAAAGATCTCAAGAATGGATCTTCTTGAAGCACAGGGCCTAGCTCTTTATTATATATTCCTCGATAACTGATTTACCCTTTCCATTAGCTTCTCTCATTAGTTAACTAACTGTTGTAGTCCTAAGCTACACTTATTATAACTTAGTTACTATTTCGGTCAACTTTTCCTTCAGGAATCTATTCTCCTCTTTTTCTCTGATACATTCATTGCCAACTCTGCATTGGTCACCATTTTTGCATGAATCTACAGACTCGTCTGAAGAAAACACTCAAACAATACAAGCCCAATGTTTAGGCTCTGATACCAATCTGATGGGTAACGGATTTATTTTCTACATAGTCAGGATGGATCTATTCTGAGGTTTCTTTCTTGACCTCCTAGTGTATTCTTAAGCCCTAAATTGAAGTAAATCACTAATGAATTTACCTCCTCCTCAAGAAATGAATCCCATAAATAAAACTATTTCCTGCACATTCGGTGAACCTAAGAGGATAGTTTCACCCTGACCAAACCATCTCATTAAGTCCAAACACTCATAATATACTTCTTACTTTCTTCCCTAGCTGGACCATTACAAAGCTTTCCTAGGGTAAGAACATCCTGATCATAACCATACTCCCCCAAAAAGAGATAAATCAACTTCAAGGTGATTTGATCAAGTCAGGGTCAATGCCCAACTTCTTGAAGTCAGTCTCTTGTACCCATGTAGCCTATGAATCAACTTGTCCTTTCCATTTGACAAGATGTTCCATGTAGGTCTGCTTTCTAGTATGCTTACCAACTCTTCAATTCAGAATCTTCTTTGGTTTCCTCTTGGATTCCATCTAGACACATGGTTCTCACCATGGATTCAAGAACCTCGAGGAGCCATACAATATTTACAATCTCAAAATGGGCCAAAAACTCACAAACTTGCAAAATGAAAACAAACTAAGATACTAACACTTATAATAGACAATAATGCTCAAAGATGGATTAGAAACACACTCTGTAAAATTTTTATTAACTTCTTGAATCTCTATCTAAAAACTCCTCTCTTTGAAAAACAACCTGCATCCAACTATATATCCCTCGTCCATCAATAATTTTTCACCAACCTCATAAATGAAGGTATGGAAGATCATTATGTAACCTTCCCATCACTTGAACAGGGGTAAATTCCAATTTAAGACAAAGGTGATACGTAAGGAGTCATTACAATTGAATATTTAGGTCACAAATGACAAATCCATGATTTCTGGGTCATTAATTAACGTTACCAAGCATCAACACCAAGCACCAGAATAAACTGAGCATCTCCATTGAGAAATAGTACAAACCAGACACTAGTGAGAACCCCCAAGAAGAATCACCAAGTGACATCACCAAGCGATATCACTGAGTGACATCATCGAGTGATATCACTGAATGAAACCACCGAGCAGCCCGAGTAGCTTCACCGAGAAACATAGAGTAAACTGAGCACAAGTACTACCCGAACACCAAAGTAAACCAAACACTTTATCTTAATGCCTTTTTACCATATTTGGTTTCTAGTGCCTTGGTTGTATTTCTAGAGGCTTTCAACCTACCTTAACACACACTAAACTATAAAACAAGAAACTAAAAAACTGTTTTTGTTAGTTCACCAAATTGACCTTGGTCATTACAAGAGTGGGTGAGAAAAATACCTTACAACCAACTTATAGAACCAAAATGCTTTCTAAAATAGTTTCTCCTACACCATACTCCCCCAAAAAAAGAGAAATCAACTTCCAGGTGATTGGATCAAGTCAAGGTCGATGCCTAACTTCTTGAAGTTGGTCTCTTGTACCCATGTAGCCTCTGAATCATCTTGTCCTTTTCATTCGACCAGATGTTCAATGTAGGTATTCTTTCCAGTATGCTTAGCAACTCTTAAATTTAGAATCTTCTCAGCCTTTAGTTTTTGTGCAAGTTGAAGTTTTAGTGCTTTTAGATCCTCTGTATCTACTACCAGATCAGGACCTCCTTCTAGAATTGGTCCTTTATTGGACACTAGATCTCCCACATTGAAAATTCAAGATAATCCTATGTCTGCAGGAAGATCAATTTGGTAAGCATTACACCCATACTTGGCCAGAATTGTACAAGGGCCTATCTTCCTCATCTGAAGCTTACTCGGAACACCCTTTTGCATACTTGCTTTTTTTAGGTGCACCATGACCAAATCTCCAACTTGGAACTGAACATCTCTTTTCTTGGCATCTAACTTCTGCTTGGTGTGAGTTGTACTCTCCACTAATGCTTTCTTCACTTTATCATGGACTTCTTTCATGGATTGAGAGAAATATTCAGCATACCCACTCTACTCTACATTACCTCCAAGATCCCTGAGTTTACATATACCCCTGGGATGAATCCCATATACTATTTCAAAAGGGCTCTTTCTAGTAGATCCCATGATTTTCCATATTCTTTGGTTAGGCATCTCTAAATATTTTCTAAACTTTGGTTTGCCACTTCAGTCTGACTATTGGTCTGTGGATGATATACCAAGCTAAAGGAAATATTTGTACCAAGCTTCTACCACAAGGTTTTCCAAAAATGACTAATAAACTTAGAGTCTTGGTTTGATAGAATACTCAAAGGTAATCCATGTATCCTTAATGCCTCTCTAAAGAGCATATTTTCTTTGTAACATAGATCATGTGTGGTCTTACATGGAACAAAGTGAGCCATCTTGTTTAACCTATCCACAATAAAAGTATATCTTGTCTATTGCTTGCTTGGTCTTTGGAAGACCAACTACAACATCCATACTGAGGCATTCCAAAGGTCTATTCGGGATTAGAAGGGGCTGATACAATTCCACATTGCAGGAAATCCCCTTATCTTTTTGATAGATTATACAAGTCTCTACATATCTTTCAACATCCCTTCTCATTTTTGGCCAATAGTAGTACCTCTTTACCAATTCTAGAGTTTTATTCGACCCAAAATTTCCACTTAATAAACCATTATGCTTCTCTTGTACTAAGTTCTCCCCCATTGAACCTTTTGGTACATAGAGTTATCCACCTTTAAAAAAAAGACCTCTTTGAAGAGTATACTCAGAATACTCACTGTGAAAATGATTTTGGAAACCTTGACATACCTTGTATGCCACAGAAAAGTCTTCATTTGCTTGAGACAAGTTCGTGAAGCTTTCTATGCCAACACTTCTAAACTGAACTTCTTGTACCATGAGAAACCTTCTTCTCAATGCATCTACCACTTTATTCTATACTCCTTTCTTGTGTTTTATGGTGAAGATATAGGCTTGTTTATACTCCACCCATTTCATATGCTTATGGCTTAGTTTATCCTGTGAATTTAGAAAAATTAAAGCCTGGTTGTCGGTAAAGACTAAACATTATTTAGGAAGGAGATAATGTATCCATTTCCTTAGTGCTTGCACTAATTAATATAGTTCCAAATCATATGAGAAGTACTTCCTCTTTGCATCACTGATTTTTTAGCTATGAAAAGCTACTCGCTTTCCTTCTTGACTCAAAATTGCACCAATAACAATATTACTGGCATCACACTCCTCAGTAAAAAAAATTTTGAAACTAGGAAGTGTGAGTGTCAGTTGAGTTTCTATCCTTTCCTTAAAATGTTCAAATCCCTTAGCATCCTACTCATTCCATTGGAACTTGGCTTTCATAACCCTTTTATGGTATCTAAAACAGGTGTGTTGATTTCACTAAATTGTCTGATAAACTTCTGGTAGAACTGTGCTAATCCATGGAAGGTTCTTACCTCTATAGTTGACTTTGGTGTACGCCAATTCAAGATTTCTTCCACCAATTCAAGATTTCTTCCACCTTTCTTGTATCCATCTTCAAGTTACTCTCTAAGATAATAAAACCCAAGTATAACAACTCTTGTTTTATGAAATCACTCTTTTCCAAGTTGATTGTCAACTTCTCCTCATGTAATATTTGCATCACCATTTGCAGATGTCTAAGATGATCCTGTTTTGTTTTTCTAAACACTAGGATGTCATATAATTACACTACAACGCATTTCCAATAAAATATTTCAAAACCTCATTCATCAATCTCAAAAATGTGCTTGGGGCATTTGACAATCCAAAAGACATAACCATCCATTCGTAAAGTACTTCGATAGTCTTAAAAGTAGTTTTCCACTCATCTCCACCTTTGATTCTTAGGTGATGATACCCACTTTTAATATCTATTTTGGATTAATACTTAGCTCCACTAAAACAATCCATTAGATCTTCTATCCTCTATTTTGGGAACCTATACTGAATAGTGATCCTATATATGGCCCTGGAATCGGTACTGAATAGTGATCTTATATATGTCTTGGATTTGGTTAGAAATCTTTGAATTCTATTTTGGGGTCATTTTATAAGAAACTTTGTTTGGAAGTGAGGCTCCTGGGATGAAGTCAATCTGATGACTAATGGTCCTCTCAGGTTCTAGGGTAGCTGGTTGATCATTACTAACTATGGTCTTGTATTGAGTTAACATCCTTTGGATTTCAAAAGGTAACTCTTCCCTCTCATTTCCCTCTTCATTCTTCGATTTCAAAACTAAATCAAAGCCCACTCTATCTTCTTTGTCTAGTGTCTTTAAAAATTCTTTCTCACCCACCAACAATAGGTTAGGACCCGCTTTCTTCTCTAGACCTTCTTCAAAGATTAACTGTATATTGAAAGTCACTCCATCTTTATTAAAGTAATAGGATTTCTTAACTCCATCATGCAATGTATCTGGGTCGAACTGACAAGGTCTACCTAATAATAGATGACAAGTATCCATGGGAAGAACATCACACAACACTTTCTCCTTATACCTCCCTATGGAAATGTCTACCCAAGCTTTATCATTTACTATTACATGTTGATCTTTATTCAACCAACCCTATAAGGATTAGTATGAGGAATCCTTGTCAACTTTAATTTTTCAATAGATTCTAAATAAAATGTGTTACCGGTAGAACCAAAATCTATGATAAATTTACAAACCTTACCGTGTACCTTGAATTTGACTAAAAAAAAAGATCTTTATTGGCTTGGCTCTTCTTTGAATGGATCTTTGAGGAGTGCTCTGCGAATCATCAAATTCTCCCCCATCTCAGAATCTAGGGTGACTTCTGTTGTCTTGCTTCTAGAAGATGCTTTTTGCACATAGTGGACTCTCTTCTTTCCTCCTTGTGATATATATCTCTTCTCAGAATATCTATATGCATGGTGCCCAAACTATTGACAGTTATAGCACTTCCTGGAAGAAAAATAAGATCCTCTTCCCTGCTCATTGGTTCTTCCTCTTGAATTTTTATTCGAATCTCTTCCCCATTTGTAACCACCTCTTCATGTGTTCCTAGATTCTCCTTGATTCTCAGTGAGTTTGGACTCACTCTGATTCTTAGCTTTAAAATTCCTTCCTCCATATCCTCCTCTATGACCACTATTGTCTCTTCCTCTTCATCTACTATTTGAATCTTGCTTCTTTTTGGACTTCTCCTCTACCTTGAAGGCTAGCTGATAGCATTGGTGTAGTATCTTGGGGCTTAAGAAACTAATTTCCTCTTGGATACTGCACTTGAGACAATTCTGATACCTTGCCACTTTTAGGCTTTCCTCTTCCATTACATGTGACCTTAAGCATAGCTTGTGAAATTATTCTATATAGGCACTGACTTCCAAGTCTTTTTTGTCTTAGATTCTATCTTTTCTTATGCAACTGCACTTCATAATCATCAGGAAGATAATTTTCCTTCATTTTGGCCACCATACCTTTCTAATTAGTTATGGGGTTCTTTCCTTCTTTGGTCCTTTTGTCTCTAACAAATTTCAACCAAGTGATAGCATTTCTTCTCAATCTTGTCTTTTCTATTCTAAATTTCTGAGCTTAGGTCACATTGTGACAATCAATGTGATTCTTGACACCTTCTATCTACTCCATGATTATTTCTGGTTCCATCTTGCCACTAATAGAGGCACACCTTCAAAGGATTTACCACTCATTTCTTTCAAATCTCTAAAGAATGGCTCTTCTTGAAGCACAACATCTGTCTTTGGTATTATATCTTCCTCGGCCACTGATTTACCCTTTCCATCAACTTCTCTCATTAGTTCACTGACTGATGTAGTCTTAAGCTACACTTCTTCTAATGTAGTTTCCATTTCGTCAAAGTATTACTTCATGAGTCTATTCTCCTCTTTTTTCTCTTCTACATTCTTTTCCAACTCCACATCGGTCAACATTTTTGTGTGAATCTACATACTCGTCTGAAGAAAAAACTCAAACAACACAAGCCCAATCTTTAGGCTCTGATACCAATCCGATGGTTAACGAATTCCTTCTCTATAGAGTTAGATTGCCTCTATTCCAAGGTCATTTTCTTGACCTCCTAGGGTATTCTCATGCCCTAAATCAAAGTCCAAACATTGAACAAACTAGCTCATTAAGTCCAAACACTCATAATATACTTCTTACTTTCTTCCCTAGCCGGACCATTACCAATCTCTCCTAGGGTAATAACTTCCCGATCATAACTATCACTTTTCCTACATGAAAAAAAGAAAAGAGAACTATATAGCGGGGCTCCTCTTAGATTTTATCTAGACACATGGTTCTCACCATGGATTCAAGAACCTCGAGGAGCCATACAATATTTACAATCCCAAAATGGGCAAGAAACTCACAAACTTGCAAAATGAAAACAAACTAAGCTACTGGCACTTATAAAAAAAATTAATGCTCAAAGATAGCATAGAAACACACCATGCAAATTTTTATTAAATTCTTGAATCTCTATGTAAAAACTCCTCTCTTTGAAAAGAAACATGCATCCAACTATATATCCCTCATCCTTTAACAATCTTTCACCAACCTCATAAATGAAGGCATGGGCGATCATTACGTAACCTTCCCATCACTCAAACATGTGTAACTACCCATTTAAGACAAAGATGACACATAAGGAGCCATGACAATTTACTATTATGGTCACAAAAGACAAAGATGTGATTTCTAGGTCGTTAACTAACGTTACCGAGCATCAGCACTGAGTGCCAGAATAAACTGAACATCAGCACCGAGAAACAATACAAACTGCACACCAGAGAGTAACCTCAAGAAGTTTCACTGAGTGACATCACTGAGCGAGATCACCGAGCAACATCACCGACCGACCCAAGTAGCATAGCCTAGCAAGATAGTGTAAACTGATCATGAGTACTGCTCGAACACCAGAGTAATTTGAGCACTTCATCTTAATGCCTTTTCACCATCTTTGGTTACTAATGCCTTGGCTAGATTTTTAGAGGCTTTCAACCTACCCTAACACACACTAAACTGAAAAATAAGCAATTAAACAACTATGGTTTTTGTTCACCGAATTGACCTCAATCATTACAACTTATAAAACCAAAATGCTTTCTAACCTAGGTGCTCATGTACCCCTTTGGAAGACCATGGATAATCTCAACTTGTGCATTTAGCTTTCTCAATCCATCTGAATTTATCTTCATTGCAATGCAACTAACTGCACACATTATCCTTAATTTCTCTTGGATTTTGGAAATTTATGACATATTAGTTAGTTGTGTAACTCTCAGTAATTGATTACATGTTAATTAAATCCTTGATTAATTATTGTTTAAGGGTGATGTGGGAGGATAAGTTGATTAATTGAATAATTTTATTTAATTAATGTAAAAAATAGGAAGAAGACAAATGTATCACAAGGGAACACAGGGTGGTGTTAGGAGGATAAATACCTAGGTGATTGGTTTTAAATAATTATAAACAATACAAATATATTAAATTAATGATTGGGAATAAAAATTTATTAAATTATAGACTGGGATAAGGTGGAATAGACAGTGGAAAAGCATTGATGGATTTTTCTGTCTATATTTTCCCCATCTTTTATATGACATCACAATCATAAGAAGTGTTGTTGTATCAAAGAAGAGTTAAACATAGTTGATAGGAACTGATGATGACTAGTGGCTTGATGAGAGAATCACTAGAAGGGTAGGCATTAGATATGCTCCCTCAATAGGATAGGTAATATTTTGAAGAACCCAATTCTACTCTCAAAACATATTGGCGTATTAGAGGATGAAGGATGAAAGGACATAGATGATGGAGATGGAGAGGGGGATGCATGATCATCATCCTGCAATGATATAAGAAACATAGATTTTATATTGTACTTGACATTATATACCAAGGTATAAGGAATAATGATGACAATGTGTCAAGTACATGATCAAAAGGTAATCTATAAACATATGGCCTTATAACACCATGATATTGAAAACAATCACAATCCTCTCCAATAGGAAGAGAATACATTGATGTATGAAAATAATGATAAAACACACAAGAAATCAGCAAACATGCACAAAAATCAAAATTAAACAAGGACTCTACTTCAAGTCGAGCTAAAAATTATTGATTGATATCTGATGAGGATGACGTTAACACAATTGATGATAAGAACACTATATACCCAAGGATTGTAATTTTAATTATTTAAAAAATAATATGATTAGGAAGGATACATCCATATGATGATAAATCGATTAAAGAAGACCAATTGATCGTCAATTGGTTTGAATCAAAAGCAATGGATGATTTTTGATGCTCAACAAAATCCATACTAAGGAATTCCCAAGGTCTATTTAGGATTGGAAGGGGCTGATACAATCCCGCATTGGAGGAAATCCCCTTAGCCTTTTGACAGATTATACAAGTCTCGACATATCCTTGGAAATCCTTGCTCATTTTTGGTCAATAGTAATACCTCTTTACCAATTCTAGAGTTTTGTTCAACACAAAATGTCCACTTAATGAACCATTATGTTTCTCTTGTGCTAATTTCTCCCTCATTGAAGCTTTTGGTACACAAAGTTGTCTTCCTTTAAAAAAATACCTTCTTGAAGATTATACTAAGAATACTATGAAAATGATTTTGAAAACCTTGACATACCTTGTATGCCTCTAAAAGGTCATCATCTACTGGATACAGATTCTTGAAGATTTCTATGCTAACACTTCTTAACTGAACTTATTGTACCATACCGAACCTTCTACTCAATGCAACTACCACTTTATTATGTACTCCTTTCTTTTGTTTTATGCTGAAGGTATAGGCTTGTATATACTCCACCCATTTCATATTCTTATGGCTTAGTTTATCCTATGAATTAAGAAAACTTAATTCTTGGTTGTCAGTAATGACTACAAATTATTTATGAAGGAGATAATGTCTCCACTTCCATAGTGCTTGCACTAATTAATATAGTTTGAAATCATATGAGGAGTAATACTTCTTTGTATCAGTGAGTTTTTCACTATGAAAAGCTATTGGCTTTCCTTCTTGACTCAAAACTTCACTAACAACAATATTGCTGGCATCACACTCCACAGTATACAGATTGTTGAAAATAGGAAGTGTCAGTATCAGTTGAGTTTCTATCCTTTCCTTGAAGTGTTCAAAACCCTTAGAATCTTGCTCGTTCCATTGGAACTTGGCTTTCATACCCCCTTTTATGGTATCTAAAACAGCTGCGTTGATTTCATTAAACTGTCTGATAAACTTCTTGTTTCATGAACTCACTCTTTTCCAAGTTGATTGTCAAATTCTCCTCATGCAATCTTTGCATCACCATTTGCAAATGTCTAAGATGATCCACTTTTTTTTTTCTCAACACTACGATGTCATATAAGTACACTAAAACCCATTTTCCAATGAAGTCCTTCAAAACCTCAACCATCGATCTCATAAATGTGCTTGGAGCATTTGACAACCCAAAAGGCATAACCATCCATTTGTAAAGTCCTTTGATAGTCTTAAAAGAAGTTTTCCTCTCATCTCCACCTTTGATTCTTATCTAATGATACCCAGTTTTAAGACCTATTTTGGAGTAATGCTTAGCTCAACCGAGACAATCCATTAGACCTCTATCCTCACTATTGGGAACCTATACCGAATAGTGATCCTATTTATGGCCCTAGAATTAGTACACAACCTCCAAGTACCATCTGTCTTTGGGGCTAAGATTGTGGGAACAATACATGGAATTATGCTCTTTCTAATCAACCCTTGGTCTATTAGTGCTTGGATTTGGTTAGAAATCTCTAAATTATGTTGTGGTGTCATTTTATAAGCATCCTTGTTTGGAAGTAAGGCTCCTGGAATGTAGTCAATCTTATGACTAATAGTCCTCTTAGGTGGTAGGGTAGCTGGTTAACCATTACTAACTATGGTCTGGTATTGAGTTAACAACCTTTAGATTTCTAAAGGTAACTCTTCCCTCTCCTTTCCCTCTTCATTCTTCATGTTCCAAAACCAAAGCAAAGCCCGCTCCATCTTCTTTGTCTAGTGTCTTTAATAATTCTATCTCATGGACCAACACTAGGTTAGGATCCCCTTTCTTCTATGCACCTTCTTCTGAGATTGACTGTATCTTGAAAGTCAATCCATCTTTCTTTAAGGAATAGGAGTTTTAACTCCACCATGCACTGTAGCTCGGTCAAACTACCAAGGTCTACCCAATAATAGATGACAAGAATCCATTGGAATAACATCACACAACACTCTGTCCTTATACCTCCATATGGAAAATTCTACCCAACCTTTCTCATTAACTATTACATGTTGATCTTTATTCAACCAAGTAACCCTATAAGGATTAATATGAGGAATCCTTGTCAACTTTAATTTTTCAATAGCTTCTAAACAAACTATGTTATCAGTAGAACCTGAATCTATGATAACTTTACAAACCTTACCGAGTACCTTGCATTTGACATGAAACAAATATCTTCTTTGTCTTGGATCTTCTTTGATTGGTTCTTTGAGGAGTGCTCTGCAAATCATCAAATTCTATGCCATCTCAAAATCTAGGGTGACTTCTACAATCTTACCGATAGAAGACTCTTCTTGCACATAGTGGACTCTCTTCTCTCCTCCTTGTGATGTAGAGCTCTTCTCAAGAAATCTATATGCAGCGTGCCCAAACTGTTGACAATTATAGCACTTCATTAAAGAAAAATAAGATTGTCTTCACTGGTTATTGGTTCTTCCTCTTGAAATTTTATTTGAACCTCTTTCTCGATTGCAACCATCACTCGTGTTACTGGATTCTACTTGATTCTCAGTGATTTTGGACTCACTACAACTCTTAGCTTCCAAATTCCTTCCACCATATCCTCCTCTATGACCTCTACTATCTCTTCCTCTTCCTCTACTATTTGAATCTTTCTTCTTTTGTAACTTCTCCTCTACCTTGAGGGATGGTAGCATTGGTGTACTATATTTGGGCTTAAGAGAATAATTTCCTTTTGGATACTCCACTTGAGACCATTCAAATACCTAACTACTTTTATGCTTTCCTCTTCAATTACATGTGACCTTAAGCATAGCTGGTGAAATTCTTCTTTATAGCAACTGAATTCTAAGTCTTTTTGTCTCAGATTCCTTGTTTTCTTGTGCAACTGCACTTCATAATCATCAGGAAAATATGTTTCCTTCATTTTTTCCACCAGACCTTTCCAACTGGCTATGGGGTTCTTTCCTTATTTTTTCCTTTTGTCTTGGACAAATTTCCATCAAGTGAGAGCAGTCCCTATCAATCTTGTCTTGGCTATTCTAACATTCTGAGCGTTGGTCACATTGTCACAACCAAAGTGATTCTCGAGACCTTCTATCCACTCCATGATTAATTCTGGTTCCATCTTTCTACTAAATAGAGGCACACCTTCCAAGGAATTACCACTCATTGCCTTCAAAGCTCTCAAAAATTGATCCTCTTTTGCTCTTATACATTCTTCGCCAACTCTGAATTGGTCACCATTTTTGCATGAATCTATAGACTCGTTTGAAGAAAACACTCAAAAAATACAAGTCCAATCTTTAGGCTCTGATACCAATATGATGGGTAATGGATTTCTTCTCTACATATTCAGGATGGCTCTGTCTCTTTCTTGACCTCCTAGGGTATTCTCAAGCCATTAATCGAAGTAAATCAATAATGACTTTACCTCCTTCTCAAGAAACAAATACTATCAACAAAACTATTTCCTCCACATTCAGTGAACCTAAAAGGATAGTTTCACCCTGACCAAACCAGCTCATTCAATCCAAACACTCATAATATACTTCTTACTTTCTTCCCTAGCTGGACCATTACCAAGCTTGCCTGGGGTAAGAACGTCCCAATCATAACTATCACTTCTCCTACAAAAAAAAAGAAAATGAAACTATATATAGGGTTTCCTCTTGGATTCCATACAAACACATGTTTCTCACCATGGATTCAAGAACCTCAAGGAGCCATACAATATTTACAATCCCTAAACAGGCCAAAAACTCAAAAACTTGGAAAATGAAAACAAAGTAAGCTACTGACACTTATAATGGACAATAATTCTCAAAGATATCCTAGAAACACATTCTACAACTTTTTTATTAAATTCTTGAATCTCTATCTAAAAACTCCTCTCTTTGAAAAACAACCTGCATCCAACTATATATCCCTCATCCTTCGACAATATTTCACCAACATCATAAATGAAGGCATGGGCGATCATTACATAACCTTCCCATCACTCAAATAGGTGTAAATTCCCATTTAAGATAAATGCAACATGTAAGGAACCATAACAATTAAGTATTTAGGTCAAAATAAAATCCATGATTTTTGGGTCAATAACCAACGTTACCGAGAAATAGCACCGAGCTCCAGAATAAACTGAGCATCTGCAACAAGAAACAATACAAACCAGACACCAGACAGAAACCATGAGTAGCATCACCAAGTCACATCACCAACCGATTTCACCGAGCGACATCACCGAGCGATATCACATCGCAAAATCATCGAGCGACCCGAGCAGCTTCACAGAGCAACATAGTGTAAACTGAGTACTAGTACTTCCCAAACACCAGAGTAAATCAAGAACTTCATCTCAATTCCTTCTCACCATGTTTTGTTTCTAGTGCCTTGGTTGGATTTCCAAAGGCTTTCAACCTACCTTAACACACACAAAACTGAAAAACAAGTAACTAAACAACTATTGTGTTTGTTAACCAAATTGAACTCAGTCATTAGAAGAGTGGATGAAAAAAATACCTTACAAACAACTTATAAAACCAAAATGATTTCTAACCTAGTTTTTACTGTACCATACTCCCCCAAAAAGAGAGAAATCAACTTCCAGGTGATTTGATCAAGTAAGGGTGGATGCCCAACTTCTTGAAGTCAGTCTCTTGTACCCATGTAGCCTCCAAATCAAATTTTTCTTTCCATTTGACTAGATGTTCTATGTAGGTCCACTTTCTAGTCTTCTTAGTGACTCTTGAATTCAGAATCTTCTTGGCAATTAGTTTTGGTGCAACTGGAAGTTATAGTGCTTTGAGATCCTTTGTATCTACTGCCAGATCAAGACCTCCTTCTGGAATTGGTCCTTTATAGGACACCGGATCTACCACATTGAAAACTGGAGATAATCCTATATCTACAGGAAGATCAATTTTATAAGCATTAGACCCATACTTGGCCAGAATTGTACATGGGCCTATCTTCCTCATCTGAAGCTTACTGGGAATACCCTTTTGTAGTCTTGCTTTGTTTAGGTGCACCATGACCAAATCTCAAACCTTGAACTGAACATTTCTTTTCTTAGCATATACCTTATGCTTGGGGTGAGTTGTACTCTCCACTAATTCTTTCTTCATTGTATCATGGACCTCTTTCATGTATTGAGAAAAATATTTAGAAAACCCACTCTTCTCTGCATTACCTCTAAGATCCCTGAGTTCACATATACCCCTGGGATGAATCCCAAATACTATTTCAAAAGGGATCTTTCCTGTGGATCTATTAACCATATCATTATAGGAAAATTTTCCTTGAGAAAGTAATTGATCCCATGATTGTCCATATTCTTTGGTCAGGCATCTCAAAATATTTCCTAAACTTCGGTTCACTACTTCAGTCTGACTGTCAGTTTTTGGATGATATGCCAAGCTAAGGTAAAGATTTGTACCAAGCTTCTGCTACAAGGTTTTCCAAAAATGACTCATAAACTTAGAGTCTCGGTCCGATACAATACTCAAAGTTAATCCATGTATCCTTACTGCATTTATAAAGTAAAAATTTAGTATGTAACATGCACCATATGTGTTCTTACATGGCACAAAGTGAGACATCTTGTTGAACCTATCCACAATAATAAAAATGTTGTCCATTTCCTGCTTGGTCTTCGAAAGTCCAACTACAAAATCCATACCGAGGCATTCCCAAGGTCTATTGGGGATTGGAAGAGGTTGATAAGATCTCACATTGGAGGAAATCCCCTTAGCCTTTTAATATATTATACAAGTCTCTACAT
This sequence comes from Thuja plicata, assembly GCA_018584345.1. Lineage (NCBI taxonomy): Eukaryota > Viridiplantae > Streptophyta > Pinopsida > Cupressales > Cupressaceae > Thuja > Thuja plicata. The sequence goes on along the minus strand of MU225508.1, from coordinate 745,683 downwards.
ATATTTGGACATCCCCGCTCATTTTTGGACAATAGTAGTACCTCTTTACCAATTCTAGTGTTTTATTCAACCCAAAATGTCCACTTTAATGAGCCATTATGCTTATCTTGTACTAAGTTATCCTTCATTGAACCTTTTGGTACATAGAATTGTCCACCTTTAAACAAAATACCTTCTTGAAGAGTATACTCAGAATACTCACTATGAAAATGATTCTGAAAACCCTTACATACCTTGTGTGCCGCTGAAAAGTCTTCATCTACTGGAGATAGATTCTTGAATCTTTCTATGCCAATAGTTCTTAACTTAACTTCTTGTACAATGAGAAACCTTCCTCTCAATGCATCTTCCACTTTATGATGTACTCCTTTCTTGTGTTTTATGGTCAAGGTATAGGCTTCTATATACTACACCCACTTCATATGCTTATGGCTTAGCTTATCTTGCGAATTTAGAAAAATTACAGCCTGGTTGTCAGTAAAGACTATAAATTCTTTAGGATGGAGATAATATCTACACTTTATTTGTGCTTTAACTAATGCATATAGTTCCAAATCATGTGAGGAGTACTTCTTCTTTGCATCACTGATTTTTTCACTATGAAAAGCTACTGGCTTTCCTTCTTGACTCAAAACTGCACCGACAACAATATTACTGGCATCACATTTCACTGTAAAAAGCTTGTTGAAACAAGGAAGTGTCAATATCGGTTGATTTTCTATCCTTTCCTTCAAGTGTTCAATTCTCTTAGCAGCCTACTGGTTCCATTGGAACTTGGCTTTCATACCCCCTTTTATGGTATCTCAAACAAGTGCACTCATTTCACTAAACTATCTGATAAACTTCTGGTAGAACTGTGCTAATCCATGGAATCTTCTTACCTATGTAGTATACTTTGGTGTAGGCCAATTCAATATTTCTTCCACCTTTCTTGTATGCATATTCAAGTTACCCTTTGAGATAAGAAAACCCAAGTATACCAACTCTTCTTTCATGAACTCACTCTTTTCCAAGTTGATTTTCAACTTCTCCTCATGCAATCTTTGCATCACCATTTGCAGATATATAAGATGATCCTCTTTTGTTTTTTTGAACACTAGGATGTCATCTAAGTACACTACAACCCATTTTCCAATGAAGTCCTTGAAAATATCATTCATCAATCTCATAAATGTGCTTGGGGAATTTGACAACCCAAAATGAATAACTATCCATTCGTAAAGTCCTTCGGTAGTCGTAAAAGCAATTTTCCACTCATCTCCACCTTTGATTCTTATCTGATGATACCCACTTTTAAGATCTATGTTGGATTAATACTTATCTCCACTGAGACAATCCATTAGATCTTCTATCCTTGGTATTGGGAACCTATACCGAATAGTGATCGAATTTATGGCCCTAGAATTGATACAAAAACTCCAAGTACCATCCTTCTTTGGGGATAAGACAATGGGAACAACACATGTAATTATGCTCATTCTAATCAACCCTTGGTCAATTAGTGCTTGGATTTGGTTAGCAATCTCTGAATGTTGTTGTGGGGTCATTTTATAAGCATCTTTGTCTGGAAGTGAGGCTCCTAGGATGAAGTCAATCTGATTACTAATAGTCCTCTTAGGTGGTAGGGTAGGTGGTTGATCATTACTAATTATGGTCTGGTATTGAGTTAACAACCTTTTTATTTCTAAAGGTAACTCTTCCCTCTCATTTCCCTCTTCATTCTTCGGCTTGAAAACCAAAGAAAAGGGCACTCCATCTTCTTCATCTAGTGTCTTTAAGAATTATCTCTCACTGACCAAAAGTAGTTTAGGAACCCCTTTCTTCTCTGCACCTTATTCCAAGATTGACTATATCTTGAAACTCACTCCATCTTTCTTAAAGGCTTCAAAGTTCTTAACTCCATTGGGCACTTCAGCTCGGTCGAACTGCCAAGGTATACCCAATAATAGATGACAATTCTCCATGGGTAGAACATCACACAACACTCTGTCCTTATACCTCCCTATGGAAAATTCTACCCAAGCTTTCTCATTAACTATTACATGTTGATCTTTATTCAACCAAGAAACCCCATAAGGATTAGTATGAGGAATCCTTGTCAACTTTAATTTTTCAATAGTTTCTAAAGAAACTATGTTATCAGTAGAACTTGAATCTATGATAAATTTAAAAATCTTACCAAGTACCTTGTATTTGTCTCAAAATAGAGATCTTCTTTTGCTTGTCTCTTTTTTGATGGGCTCTTTGAGGAGTGCGCTGCAAATTATCAAAATCTACCCCATCTCGAAATCTAGCATTATTGGTTCTTTCTCATGAATTATTATAAGATCATCTTCCCTGGTTATTGGTTCTTCCTCTTGAACTTTTATTTGAACCTCTTTCTCAGTTGTAACCACATCTCGTATTACTGAATTCTCCTTGATTCTTAGTGAGTTTGGACTCACTTTGATTCTTAACTTAAAAATTTCACCTTGAGGGCTATCTGATAGCATTAGTGTACTATCTTAAGGCTTAAGAGACTAATTTCCTCTTGGATACACCACTTGAGACCATTCATATACCTTGCTACTTTTAGTCTTTCATCTTCCATTACATGCAACCTTAAGCGTAGCTTGCAAAATTATTTTGTATAGGCACTGACTTCCAAGTCTTATTTGTCTTAGATTCTATCTTTTCTTGTGCAACTACACTTCATAATCATTGGGAAGATAAGTTTCGTTCATTTTTTGCCACCATACCTTTCCAACTGGTTATGGGGTTCTTTCCTTCTTTGGTCCTTTTTTCTTGGATGAATTTTGACCAAGTGAGAGGAGTCCATCTCAATCTTGTCTTGGCTATTCTAACTTTCTAAGATTCATTCACATTGTCACAATCAAAGTGATTCTTGAGACCTTCTATCGACTCAATGATTAATTCTGGTTCCATCTTGCCACTAAACAGAGGCACACCTTCTAAGGACTTACCACTCATTTATTTAAAAGCTTTGAAGAATGGATCTTCTTGAAGCATAGGGTCTAGCTCTGGTATTACATCTTCCTCAGCCATTGATTTACCCTTTCCATCAACTTCTCTCATTATTTCACTGACTGTTGCAATCCTAAGCTACTATTCTTCTAACTTAGTTTCCATTTTGGAAAAAATTTCCTTTAGGAGTCTATTCTCCTCTTTTTTCTCTTCTACATTTTTTTCCAACTCCGCATTGGTCACCATTTTTGCGTGAATCTATAGACTCACCTGAAGACAACACTCAAACAACACAAGCCCAATCTTTAGGCTCTGATACAAATATGATGGGTAACAAATTCCTTCTCTACAGAGTCAGGCTGGATCTATTCTGAGGTCTCTTTCTTGAAATCCTAGGGTATTATCAAGCCCTAAAAAAAAGTAAATCTCCAATGACTTTACCTCCTCAAAAGCTGGCTACCATCAACAAAACTATTTCCTCCATATTCGGTGAACAAACAGGGATAGTTTCACCCTGACAAAACTAGCTCATTCAATTCTTACCAAGCTCTCGTAGGGTAAGAACTTCATGATCATAACTATCAAACCTCCTACAAGAAAAAAAGAAAAGAAAACTATATAGAGGGTCTCCTGTCAGATTCCATCCATACACATGGTTCTCACCATGGATTCAAGAACCTCGAGGAGCCATACAATATTTACAACCCCAAAATGGGCTAGAAACTCACAAAATTGCAAAACAAAAACACCTTAAGCTACTGGCACTTATAAAAGATAATAATTCTCAAAGATAGCCTAGAAACACACTCTGCAACTTTTTTATTAACTTCTTGAATATCTATCTAAAATTCCTCTCTTTGAAAAACAACCTGCATCCAACTATATATCCCTTTTCCTTCAACAATCTTTCACCAACCTTATAAATGAAGGCATGGGAAATCATTACGTAACCTTCCCATCAGTCAAATAGGTCTAACTACCCATTTAAGAAAAATGCGACATGTAAGGAGTCGTTACAATTGACTATTCTGGTCACAAAAGACAAAGCCTTGATTTCCAGGTCATTAACCGACGTTACCGAGCATCAGCACTGAGCACTATAATAAACTGAGCATTAGCACCAAGCAATAGTACAAACTGGACACCAGAGAGAAACCCCGAGTAGTAGCACCAAGTGACATCACTGAGCAACATCACCGACTGATATCACTGAGCGACATGACCGAGCAATATCACCGAGCAACATCATCTAGTGACCTGAGCAACATCACCAAGCAACATAGTGTAAACCGAGCACCAGTACTGCCCAAACACCAGAGTAAACCAAGGATTTCATCTTAATTCCTTTTCACCATCTTTGGTTGATAGTGCCTTGGTTCGATTTCTAGAGGCTTTCAACCTACCTTAACACATACTAAATTGAAAAACAAGAAACTAAACAACTATGGTGTTTGTTCACCGAATTGACCTCGGTCATTACAAGAGTAGGTGAACAAAACACCTTACAAACAACTTATAAAACCAAAATTATTTCTAGCCTAGGTGCTCCTGAACCACTTTGGAAGACCGTGGATAATCTCAACTTGTGCATTTAGCTTCCTAAATCCATCTGAATTGTTCTTGATAGAAATGCAACTAACTGCACCCATTGTCCTTAATTTCTCTTGAATTTTGGAAATTTATGACATATTAGTTAGTTGTGCAACTCTAAATAAATGATTACATATTAATTAAATCCTTGATTAATTATTGTCTTAGCGTAACATGGGAGGATAAGTTTATTAAGTGAACAATATTTATGTAATTAATTAAAAAATAGGAAGAAGACAGATGTATCACAAGGGAACATAGGGTGGTGTTAGGAGGATAAATACCTTGGTGATTGGTTTTAAATAATTAAAAATAATAAAAATGTATTAAATTAATGACTAGGAATAAAAATTTATTAAATTATAGACTAGGATAAGGTGGAATAGATAGTGGAAAAGCATTGATGGATTTTTCTGTCTATATTTTCCCCATCTTTTATATTACATCACAATCATAAGAAGTGTTGTTGTATCAAAGAAGAATAAAACATAGTTGATAGGAAGTGATGACGACTAGTGGCTTGATGAGAGAATCACTAGAAGGTTAGGCATTAGATATGCTCCCTCAATAAGTTAGGTAATATTTTGAAGAACACAATTCTACTCTCAAAACATATTGGAGTATTAGAGGATGAAGGATGAAAGGACATAGAAGATGGAGATGGAGAGGGGGGTGCATGATCATCATCCTGCAATGATATAAGAAACATAGATTTTATATTGTACTTGACGTTATATACCAAGGTATAAGGAATAATGATGACAATGTGTTAAGTACATGATCAAAAGGTAATCTATAAACATATGCCTTATAACACCATGATATTGAAAAATATCGTGGTCCTCTCCAAAAGGAAGAGAATACATTGATGTATGAAAATAATGATACAACACACAAGAAATAAGAAAACATACACACAAATCAAAATTAAACAAGGACTCTGCTTTAGGTTGAGCTTAAAATTATTGATTGATTTCTAATGAGGATGAGGATAAAATAGTTGATGATAAGAACACTATATACCCAAGGATTGTATTTTTAATTATCTGAAAAATACTATGATTAGAAATGGTACATCCATATGATGATAAATCAATTAAAGAAGACCAATTGATCATCAATTGGTTTAAATCAAAAGCAATGGATGATTGTCCATGGTAGACACTATTCCAAGATTAGATTATATGGACTAGGATTGATAGCTTTAAATGGACTGGTTTAAGATTGTTAGCTTGGAGGGATGAATAAGAGATGAATGAATTTTATAAGATACAATTGAATGGAGGATATGATGGATATCATAGATGAACATGGATAGAAAATAATGACAATGGAAAATCATGACTTGTAAAATGCATCATGGACAGTTATGACTTGTGTTCATACATATGAGGGGGAGGAAAATGGAGAGGATAGATCATGGATAGTGGTAGTTTATGTTTGTACATATGAGGGGAGAACTATGGACATGATTATGAGGGTATATATGCTTGTGGTGAGGGGAAAGGGAAGTTCATCATAGTTCATGAATGGATGTGGATTTGGAAACTAATGAGGCGGGTCAACAAAAGTTGCATGGGCTCTTGTGAGATACAAGCCCACCCACTTTACAATTGCAAACACCACCATTGCAGTGGCTCTACTATTGTTAGCCATATCTGGTTTTCAGACTGTTGCACTGAATCACCAGAGCTCTTCTCGCTACTTATAAAGCTAGTCCACTTAGCTTTAGGATATTTTTCTTTTGAAAGAATTATTCTTTAGTGCTTTCTTGGTGAAGGAATTAACTAGCGCCTCTTATGTGTTTGGTTCAGTGCAGATTAGCTCTACATGGGACATTTCTTCGACAACAACCGCAAGGAATTTTGAACCAGGTCTAGATTTTGAGGAAACTTTTAAAAGGGATTCACTAGATGATTCTAGAGAAAGTGTTGGGAAATGAAGAGTTTCTCTAGTTACGCCCCAAGTTGAAATAAATTTTTCAAGTTGGTTTTGGTAAAATAATTAACCTAATAGGGGAGAGGACTTGGTAGTTGAGCACCCTAACTTCGTGGTTCTCAAAATCCTACATGGAAATTTCAAATCACTCCCATTTTTTTACAGTAGCTTACCTGACAAGCTCCCTTCTTATAACTAAGGTTTCAAGGCCACATCAACATGATTTTTGCCAAGATGTCCAAAATAGCCCAAAAAAAATTGAGACCAATCGTAGTGCACTAGGGACCCGGACGCCCATACTTGTACAACTGATGTGGCATCACACTATTGGTTTCTTTTTAGGAAAATGGACACATTTCATTCAATTATGGGTAGTCATCATTAGCAAAAGCAACTTTAAAGACATAACTATTGGTACAATGTTATTAAAAATATTGGATATTAAATCAAAAAGTGTGGGTATTTAATTAACAACTACTATCACAACTATTAGAATGCGTTCAAGTACTGGGTCCTCTCCCCTACTGAATTATTTAAGATTCTCCCACCTTCCAAAAACATTCTTAATGTCAACAGACTATTTATGGTGGCTCAGTCCCACTGCCCAATTCTACTTAATCAATTAGGGGAAAAGTGTTTTATAATGAGCGTGAGGACATTTATTGTACCTTGGTTATGAAGAAAAGCACATAATTTTTATATTTAAAACAATATTTCTCATCCCAATCGGTCACAAAACATTTAAACAAAGTAATCGTATTCTTAAACTACTCTTACCAATTGTTTCTTATATAAAATCTAAATAATCATTCTCTAATCTTGTTCACTTCAATACAACCAATAAACAATTAATCACTCGATCAATTCATTACAAAATAAATGTTTTATGATTTGTATTAGATTTGTGTCCTATTTGAGATTAAGTATATAATTGTACATACCTCCTCTAGATACGTAGTTATTTTCATGTAATGTGAAATTCAGCTAAATTATTGTTAAGAATATTTTTTCATTCTTCCATTTTCTAATACATAAGCCTTGAAAGTATTTATATGATTAGAGTTTGGTTGATCCTTTTCAAAATTTCAGAGTGCAAAAATGCGAAAGATGAGAGAGATGGATGAGGTGGAAGAGGTGGGGTTTCAGATTTTTTGAGGTGTGGGATACTTTGATGCGCAAAACTGTGAAACTCTAAAAGTACGAAAGGTTAATCCTATCTTTGGTGTTTTGGCTTTTCAAAGGTGTGGGAGTCTATCAGACTGTGAAAGTGTGAAACAATCAAAGCACCAAGGACTATTTTTAACTTATCCATTTTTTCGTGTTCGATCTGGTTGATGCTGACAAATTTTAGACCTCAAATGCTGAAAACACCGCGATTGAAATGACACAAAAACACAAAAAAAACCAAACCTATGATGAAGAACGACTCGACAATTTCTAGTTTGAGACCATGTGACAAACCCTGAAAGAGGGACCAAAAGACAACACCAAGAGAGGACACACAAACAAGGAATAAAGGAAACAAACAAAGACCCCAAAAAGAAGAAAAAACCCCAAGCCAAAACCTAATAGAAAGATCGAGGAAACCAACCTACTAGGAGGGAGAGTGAAGGAAGATAGAACACAACACGTTTAAGGCAACATGATATGCAGTGAGGAGCAACAACAAACGAGATGCACATGTGTACCGAAGAAATGAAGTAGTAGGAGATCGATGAGGCGGAGAGAAAACATAAAAAAATTTGAAGACAAAACTAGACGGAGCCCTTTTAAAGCCCAACGTGAGGTGAGGTGATGTCACACAAAATTTGGTGTTTCGAAGGTCGAAATGCCGAAGCGATGACCCTCATCTCTTTTGGTGTTTCGACACCCAAAAGGCCAAAAGATTTTACATGGGCTTAGACTTTCACATTTTTGGGCCTTCATAAATTCAGAGGTCACAAGACCAACCACAGGTCTGAAAGGTCCAGAACTGTGAAAGTTCAAAAGGTTAAAAGCACAATAATGTATCACCCTTTTACAAAGGAAAAGGTTAATAGCACCAAAATTGTAAAACTTCAAGGGAATAAAAGTCACATTTCTGTTGAGAATTTGAAGATGATGTAAACTGATAAAATGTGTGAAATAGGATGAGTTATATGTCTATAATTTTTTTTTTAAAAATTGAACCAAAATTAATATGGTTTTTGAATTGTTTATGTCTATTTTTCATTTCGTGAAAAATACTGTAAATCAGAGACTTTACTTCCCGCCAAATAATTATAAGTAAAACATGGTTTTTTCCTCCAGTTTCATAATATATTTTAGATGACATGTATATCTAGTGCAAAAAAAAAAAAAGTTTTTTCAATGTATAGTTTTCCCATTATAAGTATTCAAAGTCAAACTTACTTGAAATCAACAGTTTTTGTCTCCTTCCATTTTTCCCCTATCAAAATTATACCAAAAACCCAATAAATTACATATTTTTTAAGATGACTCTCTTCTCTAGTGTTATCTATGATTTTAAAAAAAAATCTGAATTGATTTAGAATTTTTTTATATTATCTGAATCAACGGCTTCTGAAATCTTTAATAACATACACGTAGTTTTTAACAAATTTGTTTAAAGTTTTGTAGTCGAAACATTATACAATTTATATGTCAAGAATTGTACTTCCGAGATCTAGAAAAGGGTACTTTTAGTTTTTTTACATTGTCTAGTTTGAGTAGTGAAAAAACTAGGAGAAGTGCCAACTTGTTGATTTGATGAGTTTTTGAAGGTTCGAGTGCGAACATGGCATGCCACCTAGGCACACTCAACTGAGTCTAACTCAGCTGAGTCAGACTAGGCCAAGTCCCCTTAGTGGTCAGCCACACGTGAGCGGACGCATGGGCGACCCACCATTTCAATTTGAAGGGTATATATATAAGATATTTAAAAAAAAACAAATATCAAGTGCGAAACTAAATCCTTATTTCAAAATATATAAGGGTTTTTGAAGCTAGGAGGCATTTTTTCAAGGAAGCTACAAAGGCATTTTGTGACCGGAGGAGTGTGACTTTGCAAGTTTTTTAATGAAGAAAGATTCAAGAAAAGAAAACAATTTGCTTCTATTTGAGCAATGGGAAATAAAAGGACTAGAACAAGGAAATATGATGGTAAAAGGGATGACCAAATGAAATTTCATACGAAACTTATCGAAGAGCAACCAGTCAATGTTGAAGAAGAACCTATAGATGTTGAAGAAGAACCTGATGTTGAAGAAGGCGCAACTCAACTAGGGGAGGATATTGGTAGTAGTCAAGGTATACATATTTATCCTATAATGCAAAATTTGAGGGAGATGAATGAGGAATCATTTATTAGTCAAATTGCACAGGAGCACCTGATACCTTAAAGCACTATTAAATTGCATGTCAAAAACATGTGAAAGGAATAGTTTGAGGATAAAACTTTGGTGGGAAAAGCATAATTATTTGCAAAGTTATTCAAGAAAAGAGAAATGACTCCAGTTTTGGAGTTGTTGGGTGTTGATAATAGGAAAATTGTACAAGGAGGTCAAGGAAAAGAAACAATAATTGAAACTTTTGAAGATGCATTGAATGTTGTTAATAGGATAGATCATGGAGGATTTGATTGAAATGCTTCTAGAAGAGCATTAATGACTATGATTTCGAGTAAGAAATTGACACATAGAAATCAAGTTCGAGTAGTTTCTAATTTACTCAAGGAATCTTGCAGAACTATTGAGAGAGATATTAGGAAGAGAAATGTGTTTGATATGAACATTGAAAAGAATTGGGTACAGATTTATAGATTTCCTCGAAAAGACCAAATTTTTGAAGATGTAAGAAGATAGGTCATTGAATTTTGGACCAACCACTCTTGCATTTATTCCAATAGAAGGGACACTATACAGATTAAAGATGAAGATATCGGTATGAAGATTTCACATCCAAAACATTTTCTAGATACTACACAAAGTGAACTATTTGAAACTTTCGAACAAGAATTTTCAATTGTGAAAATAGGTCAGAGAATGTTTGAGATGTTGCGTCCTTGCTTCATACACATAAATAAGGTTTGTAAAACCTATTTTTGAAATCATGTTGAGTTTCACTTATACTTTCAATCATATAAAAAGGTTATGATAGTACTTAATCTAGATATGGTTCCTCAAAGTACAACAAAATTTGTGAAATCCATTTTATTTGATAAGTTAGAAGACTCAGATGAATTCAATGTTCAATGTATAAAAAATGAATGCAATGATTGTGGAAATTTCCATAAATTTTCTTTACAATTTGATAATATTGATGTTACAACACCAGTCCAGTGGAAGGGATGTGAATATGAGAAATACCAAATGAAGATAGGAAAAGAATTAAAAAAATTACATTGAGGGAGAGTGAATTACCATACCTTCAATTCATGGACATATTTTGATCTATGATTTATCCACATATCCAAAATTGTCATCGTGCACAATGACAAGCTTAATAGTTTCATGATTCCAAAAATTGTTTTCCACCTGGTTGTATTCTTTCAATTATAGATTTTGTGGAGAACTATACATTCTCTCCTCAAAATGAGCTCCAAAGTCAATATCATCATTCTGATCAAGTTGAAATATTTTTCCATGTGACCTATAGACATGCACAATTCAATTTGGATGAGATAGAAAGTATATATCAAAATGATCACATTATCATCAAGGAGCTTCATTTCTATATCAACAATGATAAGGTTCATGATAGGAGCTATGTGGCTCATTGTTTCGACATATTTTTCCACAATCTTGCGAGTCGCGGCATAAACGCTTCACAACACTAGATCTGGTCTGATGGGTGTGCGGGTAAATAAACTTGAATTAAATTTTCTTAAATAGTATTTTAATTATATTAGATCTGGTTATATTTTTAAACTATATATATATATATATATATATATAAAGTGTTTTAAAGTTTTTACACATGATTGTGCAGGTCAATTTAAATCTGCAAAAACCTTTAATTGGTTAGCTATGCAACATGCTAGACACAATGTTAAGTTTCTTTGGAACTTCTTTGAAAGTGGGCATGGAAAAGGAGAGCATGATGGAGTGGGAGCATGTGTGAAGCGTTCACTCCGACAACATGAAATTCAAGGTATGTATACATTTTCAATATTCATTTTGTTTGTAACTTATACTAGATATATGTACATGCATGACTTTAATCTTCATTTGATAGTTTGAATAAACTAATTTTATATTTAAATGTACTTTAAATTGTTAAATATATCTAGGTAACTTGATAGAGAATGCAAAGAAAATTGCTGAGTGGTGTCAAAATCATTTCTCTACTCGAGACACAAAACACAACAAACATTACTTTTGGGAAGTGATAGGTATTTAAAACTAGAAATCATTACAAATGTCAATTTATTTAATTTGTATCTCGATATCAATCTGACATTAAAATTTATTTAATTTGTATCTAGATATCAATTGATCATATCCTTACAATTGACAATCAATTGTTCGAATTAGAAGTTTACATCAAGTGATGACTGCAAGACAACACAAACCTCCACTAATTCAACTAAGAGATAAATCATGCTTTTTGTGAAGATTGTGTTCACAACAACACAATGAGTCAATGTGATAATATTGCAAATGGATATGTTTTACAATGGGATGAGAAAGAGTTAGTTAGAATGCCTCCTTATGAAGATGACGAAAATGACATAGACATCCATGATCCTATATATTGAGCTGATTATGAACGAGTTTCTAATTTAGTTGTTACAGGTGTGTGCTAACATACATGTACATGTACATATATATATTGTTTAGGTTTTTCATTTAGAGTTTATTTAATATATACATATATAAATTGTACAGGTGATATTTTTGTTGTGGTTGCAGATCCCAAGAATGCAGAAGGTGTAGATTATTATCTACTAAGATGCACCAAAGAAAAATCCAAGTTGGTGCAAAAAAATGTTGATGGTGGTGGACAATAATAGCCAACTAGTTAAGTTGTTATTGAAGGCACCTATTATCAAAAAGGTAAGATTGACAAAAATGGAGTTCAATTTATTGAATACATGCGTGGACAAAGAGGTCTACATTATAGTCACTTGGTTATAACAACAAAACTGCACTTTGAGATTGTGCCAAAAAAAGGACGTGGAAACCAAAAGTGGAAGTTGACAATTGAAGAACATGAAAAACTTTTGGAGATAATAAAGGATAGAGAGGATCCAGAGTACATGTATCAGGAGCTATAAATGATTTCAAATTCATGATTCTAGATTGAATTTATATTGATTCTATTGAATTTTAATGGATTAGACCTTGAGGAACTTGATATTTTTTTCAATTTCAATTAGATTAGATTCACTTTAGATTGATTTTAAAGATTGTTTGAAATTATCTATCTAGATTGATTAAAGGTTTTGAATTAAGTGTGAACTGATCTTCTATCTAGATTTTTTAAGGTTTTGAATTATTTGAACAAGTTAGATAGATAGATTGTTAAAGGTTTTTAATAAAGTATGAACTGATCTTCTTTCTAGATTGTTTAAGGTTTTGAATTATTTGAACAAGTTAGATAGATTGATTGTTTAAGTTTTTCAGTTAAGTATGAACTGATCTTCTATCTAGATTGATTAGGTTTTAAATTATTTTCAATTTCTAGAAATTGGTTAAATCTATTGATTTAGGTAAGTTGAAATATAATTTTGATGACTTGATTACTTCTAGATTGAAAATTTACATAATTTTCTCTAAGATTAGATCTATACTAGACATGATCATCAAATATCAATTTAAACATTAATTTGTCCCATACATGTACATATATATCTATACATATAAACAATTTGTAAATGTCTATCTAGAGATCAATGTAATTTACAGATGTATACATGTACATCAATCTAAATGTCTATATATATATATATCAACATATTAAACACACATGTAGATCAACATAACTGTCTATATATGTCAAAATAAAACATGCATGTAACAATGTAAAAATATCTTTATAGATCAACATAAACCATAGATGTATTAATGTAAATATCTAGATATCGACATATAACAGTGTAAATGGACCTGTAAATATCAATGTATCAACGTACAAAACACATGTGTACATATCAATGTAAATGTCTAGATATCAACATGTAACAATGTAAATGTCTATATATGTCAAAATAAAACATGCATGTAATGTAAATGGACCTGTAAATATCAATGCATCAACGTACAAAACACATGTAATTATACCAATGTAAATGTCTAGATATCAATATAACAATGTAAAGCATACATATCAAAGTACAAACACATACATATCAATGTAAATGTCTAGATATCAACATAAAAATGTAAATGTTTGTATCTATAAATGTAAAACATGTGTATATAATCTACATCTCTCATGTGTAAATCTAGATCAATGATCACCATCACCACTGTGTGCAGGCCTATGTGGATCCTCATCCTGCTGGACCTGAGTCTCTATGTAAATGTAACAATTTTAAAACAAATTTAATTAATATATTAATGGATAGACCAAGATTTTTTCTAAATGTACATATTTAAACTTAAAACAAATAAACTATTTAAAAATAATTTAAATTAAATTTTACCTCTATATCTATAAATCTCCATATGCAACGCCCATCGTAGTGTCTTGAACATATATATATATATA
>MU225508.1:692548-727266 GCA_018584345.1 Thuja plicata | reverse complement strand
GTGAAATCGTGAGGTCATAGGTGTATGATATAGGGCACCCTGTGTATGCTGCCAAGGCAGTGTAAGATCAACCACACTCTTTCATGGAGATGTAGGATGTATTTGGACATCCTCTTGTCTGGGGGTGCCTACCTCTGCATCTCCTCATCCCCGACTGTTGCATGTGAAGGATCTCTCTTGGTCTCCTTGAATGAATGTAGGGGGGAAACCCCATGTGTTGCAGAAATGTGCTGGTAAGCAGCTAGTTGATCACTTACAAAAATGGAGCTCATGTCGCACAGACAATCCTCTGGTAGTCGTGATATCTCATATGGAGTGGGAAGATCAAATTGGATGTAAGGATCATAAAATGGACTAGAAGGATCAACGCTTGCGCTCACCAAGCATCTAAGAATGCACCTACCCACACAAAGGCAAACCCACAATAGTGGGTTACACTTTTTTGCCTAAACAGACATTGAAGTCTACATTTTGAAAAAAACTTTCAGATTCATATGCATATTGTCGTTAAAGTGTTTGAAATTCGAAGATGAAGTAAACTAGAGTCTTTTAAAATTTTCTATCTAGATTCTAAATATATATATATATATTTTTTGAATTGATTTGAATGGTTTTTTTTCTCCCACGAAAACTGCTATGTTGCTGAAAACGTCATTTTCAAAAAGTTACATTGACTTCATAGAGCATAATTTTTTTCTAAAATAGATATCAATGTGATTCTTTCGAATTTGGTTTTGTAACATCCATACGGAGGGAATGAAATTTGTTTCATGATTATTGCATGTTTTATGAACGTTTGAAGTAGACTAAACTGTAATTTTGCCATACCTTGACTGTATAACTTATAACTTATTGTGTATTTATCGAAATTCAAATTTTTTTTTTGATAGAAATTAGACTCAAAGCCAGATGGCACTATTATTTTTCAAATTTATTTTTCTCTTTTCTACTATTTCTCATTGAATGTCAAACTTTGATGTTTATATTTGATAAAAAACCTACATTTGATGCACGTCAAAAAACATAGACCTAATTAATTCAAAAATTATCAAGTCTATATTTGTTAGAAAGATCATTTAGAGTACCTATGTGATGAAAAAGGAAGTCTCTTTATTCTTCCATTTGAGCCCTGTGCTTGAGCCCCGAAGCCCTGAAAGCTGCAAATTTCTATTAGCTTCTGCAAATGGCCTCTAATCAGAGAGTTTTGATAGAAAGTAGTTTCGATCGAAACTAATTTCTATCGAAATTAATTTTTTAGTTTAACATGTGTATGGGTAAAAACCCAAGTAAAATCTTCACTAGTTAGTTTCGATCGAAACTAAGCAAAAAGGTAGTTTCGATCGAAACTAAGAATGTTTCGATCAAAATAATCAGGTACTTTGTATCGAAAGTACCTGACCAAATCCTCCCACCTCATGGATTTTGTGAGGAATTTATTCCTCCAAAAAAGTGTAACCCACTGTCAAATGAAAACTTATAAACCTGAGTTGCGATGGTGCTAATTCTAGAAAACATATCTACACGTGCATCCTCAACTGCAACATGTCCAACTCCACTGTAGGTATCCAAAACTTTTGGAAGAACCAAAAGGTTTTGAACCACTAATTCCCTCTTACTAGGGGTTTGTGGTGCATCAGGTCATCTACACTTATCCTGATATCTACCCTGACTCTGACCAGCATGTGGAGGTAAATCTGTGTAATCGACATCATAACCTAAATGGAACTCTGCATACAATTGTTTGTAGAAATATAATGACACCTCATCCTTTTGGGGCCACATATGATGGGCCGCCAACCATCTCAGATATATAAAAGGAGATCCTAAGTCATATGTACATTTTTTTACCCTATATTCTCTAACCACCTTCTTTTCTATGTAATGGGTCCCAAACATGTTCTTAACCTAAGTAACAGAAACATCCAAATCAACTGTCCTCAAACCCACAATACGTGTCATTGTGCTAGAGAGGCTATCGTAAAAATCATAAGTAGATGTATCATCATATGGATTGTATGATTCAGCCTTCTGAATCATACTCATCAACTTTGTGCAAATGGAAATCAATTTCTCCTAGCACTATTTTGTAACATCCTCTCTAGCGCAACTAGAGCAGCATAAATCCTTGAGATAGTCTCCTGTCTACGACTATCTCAACTATGTGGGGTATCATGGCGGCATGACAATGCTCATGAGGCTTGACTATCATGAATTCTATGATCTGAACTAGTAGAAGCCATGTGATAGAAATGTAATATCTCTAGAGATAAAAACTGCTCGCTGCAAGTGGGCACATACATGTGTACATTCAGTAGGAAATCAATTTATATATATACATGTGTTGAAAAAGAACATGTGTTTAAATTAAAATTAAAAATACCTATACATACATATTTCAATTAAACAAATTCAATTTATGTCTTCAACATGAAACATTTTTTCAAACAAAAGTTCATAAATTTTAAACATGTCAAATTGCATACATATTAACATAAATAGACATAATTTAACATACATGTTCATCTGAACAAAAATATCCATGACATCCCATTAAGAATAAATATATCAAAAAGAAGATTCCATGTACATAACTTAAGTGATTTTATAAAAAGACTTCAATATACACAAATTTATTAGCCTAAATTGATGAGCTACAAAAAGTTAACAATTATGAAAATCTAATTACATGAATTGTAACCTAGTACAAAACTTAGGGTTTTGATATATGCTAATTTTGAAAGTTGTATACATAATGAAAATGTAGAATGATCAAGTTGTGACAAAAAGATTTTGTGGCACGTTCTCTTAATAATAGGACCATGTATCCTAAGTTAATTTCCTGTAACGATTGCTTCGGATGACTAAAGACATAATCTTCATGAAATAAAATTTATGCCTCTAATTTACATTTTGGATAAATTATATGTTTTAGGCTTAAGTTTACGTGTAAATATTTCAAACTTTTGGGTTTGCGTTTGCATTTATGTTTCAAAATTTTGGGTAAATTATATGTTTTTAACATCAATTATATGACCTAAAAATATTTATTTCTTGAATATGAAGAAAAAAAAATGTGACATTACAATGGTAGTAAAAAAGTAATTTTACATATATATTTATAAAGAAAAAAATTTTAAAAACAAAAAAGGGGACCTACCTCAAACTCGACTGAGTTTCTTCTCTTAGCCCCTCAACCGCAATCATAGCCCCTCAATATGCAAATGAGGGGCTTGCAGTTGTTTTTGGGGTATTTAAAATGCCTGGTAGAATCGACTGAGTCTGACATGATCAAGTAGTACTCGACTAAGTCCAACACGACCGAGTACTACTCGACCCAGTCTACTGGGCCACATAAGCGCCACTCAGCACCCACATAAACTCGACCATGTTAGACTCAGACGAGTTCGATGGGGCCGAGTCTAACTAGGCCGAGTAGATAGAATTAGCATAAAAGATGATAAATTATTGTGCTTTCACCCAAAAGGACTTAGGTTTTCTTCAAAAGGACCCCAGAAAAACATCCGAAAAAGACAAGGGGTCAAAACAAAGGGAGAAGCAAGGGGATCCGCATGGCCAAAGAGCCAAAAAATGGGGTGTGTTTATTGTGGAGCCAAAACAAGAACCAACTACACTTTTTGGAAGAGTAGTATGATTGTTCATCTCAGATGCATTGATGAACACCGTTGGAAGTTACTAAGAAAACTTATTTTCCTCCTGCAAACCCTACTAATCCATAGGAGATCATAGATGCTAAATAAGATATTAGAGTAAATGAATCTTTTTTGAGTGCATTTACTGATGTTGTAATGACCAATGTCATATAATTAGATACAATAAATGAGATATGCGTGAAATTGCAGACCTTGCATGAAGGAGACAAGGAAGTGAAGGTTTCCATGTTGCAGAGCTTTAAGGGAAAATATGAAAGTCTGAAGATAAGTGAAGATGAAAATATTGATTCATACATGCTTAGGGTAAATGACCTTGTGATTGATATCAAATGTGTTGGAGGTACCTTATAAGAAGATAAAATTATTACAAAAGTGTTGAGATCGCTAACTCTTTCCTAAAGTCATAAAGTTACATCCATTGAGGAGATTAGGAAAGAGGAAGATGTAATAATAAATAAGATGGTTTGTAAAATTAATTTCTTTGAATTGAGTACATTTGGCAATGCACTACCTAAGGTTTAGACTGCATTCAAATCTATTGTACCTAGGAAGGACATGCATAAATAAGAACCAATAAAAAGACACAAATAAATGGTTCGAAAGATATGAGAAGGAGATGAGGGAAATGGAAGAAGAAGAAAGAGAGCTTAAAGGGTTGGAAGCAGTATTTACAATGAAAGTACCTAGAATCACTGCTGGTAAGTACAAGGGAAATTTTCCAATAAAATATTTCTCATACAGTAAGATAGGACATTTTTCTTCTAGATGTCTAGAGAGAGCTGAGAAATGGAAGAGTATCGACAGTTTTACAGAGAAATGTTACTTTTTTGTTGATGATGTATTGTATAGTGAAGGTTTGAAACATAATCTTTTAAGTGTTGTACAATTGATGGATAAAGGGTATGATCTTCATTTAAATAATGATAAATGAAATATCTTGAACAACTTTTGGATAAAGATAGAAACAAGATCCAAAACAAAAGGTAATATATTTCATTTGAATAATTCTCTTAGAATTTTCTTTATTTCTCAAATAGATGAAATCTCTTTATGGCATAAGAGATTATGTCATGTGAAATTTGGTAACATTGTTGAGTTAGGGATTTGTTAGGTATAATTTCTACTTATTTTGTTAGGGATTTCCCTAGAGTGAAGAACCTTGTGAATATTATTTGCAAGGAATGTTAGTTGGGTAAGTAGACAAGAGTTACTTTCCATTCCAAATAAGACAATTATAATGGATTGTTAGATCTTGTTTATATTGACCTATGTTGTCCTGCTAAGACAAGAAGCTTGCAAGGTGAAAAATATTTCATGTTGATCATTGATGATTACTCAAGGATGGTATTGGTGAGCATTTTTAAATTGAAATCTGAAGCCTTTAACAAGCTTAAGAGCTTCAAGTTTATGGTTGAGATTGAGACAGGGTTGAAGCTGGAACGCATAGCGTCTAATAGAGGAGGTGAATTCACATCTGGTAAGTTCAATAATTTTGTGAGATACATAAAATAAGGAGACAATTGTCTACTTTGCAGACCTCACAACATAGAGTGGTGGAGGGAAATAATAGATAAATTATTGACACTTTTAGGACTCTCATGCTTGAAGGGAATGTTTTGTGCATGTTCTAGAGAGACGCAGTTAGCACTACAATATACACACTTAACTAAGTGAAGATTAATGGAAACACTGGTAAGTATTCTAATGAAATTTCGTATTGAAAAGTTTCTATAGTCGAGTACTTTAGAAATTTTGGTAGTTAATGCTGCATCAAAAGAGATGAGAACATAGGCAAGTTTGATGTAAGAAGTGATGAAGCTATATTCCTTGGATACTCTACCTAAAGTAAGGCATATATGTGTTACAACAAGAGGTTGAAGAGGCTAATAGATAGTGTCAATGTGAAGCTGAACAAGTGCATTAAGAATCTACCTTAATCTTGCATATATGATTAGGGTTCTAGTGATAATCAATAAAGGCAAGAATAAGTTCAGAACCAAGCTCCAAATGGTTTTGTGAGTTTAAATGATGAGGCCTACACAAGTGGAGAAGAGGAGGCACATAGACTGGTGGTAAAGAAGAAGACACAAAGGTATGTGAGACTTAATCATGTAGAAAATTAGATTATTGGTGACAAGAAAAAGAGTATTTATACTAGGAGAAGGATTGATCAACATCAGATCTTCTTAATATCATAGGTTGATCCAATTTATGATGATTGGACTAAAGATACTAAAAAATAAATTGTGACTAAAAGTGGTCATATGGAGAAGGCCAAGATCATAGAAGCCAATCTTTAGTCATTTCTTGAAAGGTAAAATAATCATGTTTTGATTAAGTAATAATAGGTTTTACAAGGACCCAAAAACTTTACAAAGAATTTAAAAGATAAGCATAAAAGTTTAGCACAAACTATGCCGCAACACTGATGAACTAAAGCCTAACATAAACATTAGCAACCAAAACATTATGCTTCCCCAAAATAGGATAGAATAAAGAGAGGACAATAGGAAAAAATAAAACTAGATGAATTTCATTAATTCTTTAGCCTCGACTACCATAAGCTTCATCTGATCAACTAAGTTCTTGTGCTCTTCTAGCTCCTTGTCATCTTTCATTCCAGTCTTCCTTATGCTAGCCCATGTACGCTTTCCTGGTCACATATTTCCTTCAGGGTCTTTCCCTCTTTTTGGCCCTTTTCCTGCTCCATCTTGCCAACCAAGATTTTAATATGTTCTATGTAGGATTTGAGAGTAAAGAGGCTTTGCTCCCCAATTTTTTCACATGGTTTCTTCCAATTTCTCCACACTATTATGCAGCATTCGAGGCTTGCCCTTGCAATCCCCATCAATAGCCCTATCCTCTTTCTCATTCAATATTTTTTCCATCTCACATACCTTTTCAACCATTTTAGCATAAGCATCCGCCCTACCAATCACATCCTTCATTTCATCGAGGCATACATCAACTATTTTTTCCCCAAAACTAATATTCTTAATGAGGTTAACCTTGCATACCATCACCCACATTTTCTTTTTAATATTGCTAACATCATCCATCAGATTTCCCAACATGCAAGTAAAATCCACCAAGCACTTCTTGTCTTTTGTCATATCATTTACCTCGCTTCTTTCTTTGTCAGTTTCCTCATTTGTTGTAATCTTGGTCCCTATAATATCTTTATCAATACTATCCATGATCTCATCCACAACCTAGTTGAAATTTTGAAGATTTTCCTCCTTCTACGGAGAAATTTGGCCCTCACCTAGATTTCCAATGTCACCCTCCATCTTACCTTCTTCCCCCATCTCTTCCACAATATTTTCCCCAATACTCTTCTCCTACTCCAACTCCTTATCATCCTTTGAGGAAGAACAATTCATCTCTTATTGGTAGTTTTCATCCCTTTATTCTTTTTTTTTATGTGGCCACTAAGGTCACGGGTAAAAGCATAATAATTTGTCACCTTTTAAGCTAACTTGACTGACTCGGCCTAGTTAAACTCAGCCCAGGCAGACTCGGGCTAGTCTAACTCAGTCAAGTCAACGTGGCACCTAATGGATTCAACATGGCACTGAAAGGCTCCTACGTGGCCAAGTAGTCACGTACGTGAGCCAATGCGAGGGCCAGTAGCACTTGGTCGAGTCTGACTGGGCTGAGTCTGACTGGACTGAGTCTACTTAGGTGGCATGCCATGTTGGCAACGAAACCTCCAAAAACACAAAAAATCCAAAAGTTTGCACTTTTTCCATTCCATTCTCTGCTCAAAATAGAAAATTTTAAAAAAATAAAAGTACCCTTCTCTATATCTCAGGACGAATATTCTTGACTTATACATTTTATATTGTTTTGACTACAAACCATTGAATAAAATTGCTAAAAATTACATGTAGGTATATAAAGCTATGAGAAGTTGTTGATTCAAAAAATATTAAAAAATGCCAATCAATTCATAATTTTTTTAAAATCATAGAAAACACTAGAGAAGAGAGTCCTCTTCAATAATATAAAAATTATTTGGTTTTTGGTATAGTTTTGATAGGGGAAAAGCGGCAGGAGACAGAAACTATTGATTTCAGGTAAGTTCAACTTTGAAAACTTATAGCGAGCAAACTATAGATCAAAAAAATTTCTTTCTTTTTTGCTCCACTAGCTATACATGTCATCTAAAACATATTATGAAATTGGAGGAAAAAACAATGTTTTACTTATAATTATTTGGTGGGAAGTAAACTCCCTAATTTACAATATTTTTAGGAAATGAAAAATAGACCAAACAAATTCAAAAAACATATTAAGTTTGGATAAATTTTAAAAAAATTAATTATAGGCATATAATTCATCCTAATTCACACATTTCATCAATTTACATCATCTTCAAATTTTCAACAAAAATGTGACTTTTATGCCCTTGAAATTTTACATTTTTTGTGTTGTTAACCTTTCCCTTTGTAAAAGGGTGATAGACTATTGTGCTTTTACCCTCGCATTTTTTCCTCTTGTTACCCTCCTTCCCCTTTTCCTCCTCATAATATTCATCTTTAGTTTCCTTTTTAGTATCAGACTCTTCCACAACTGCCTTCTTCTAATTTTTCCTAGAAGGAGAGCCTATTAAATTTCTCTTCGTAGAGGTATAAGCCCCAGAGGGCTCCTCATCATCATCCTCCATTTCCTCTTCATACATCTTATCTTTTTCATCTCCTTTTGTCTCATCATCAGCCTTAGCATTACCCTTCAGGAATGGTTTTTCCACTTGTTTCTTTTTGAGAAGGTGATACACCAGAAGCATTAAGCCCTAGTGTGAGGCATGATCCCCTTTCAGGTCCTTCTTGACACTTATAATGGTAAAATCCAATAAACTCAACAAATAAAAAGGAAGACTAAATTTCACATTGTGTATAAAGAAATTTAACAACATAAAGAGGTGCATGTATGCTTTGGTAAATCTACCATCGATGATGATATAGTTGATAAAACCATATAACACATACCTCCATGGCCAGTAAATGTGCTTTGGGTTGTGGTAGGAAGTGTCATCCTTCACCAACCTCACCTTTTCCTTCTCAATTATAGGAAACTTCTCATGGGGGTTATTAGAGATACTTCTATCTTTGTAAAATTTTAACCCTTTCGTGCTCATGCCAATAGCTTCTACTATGATGTCCTCTGTAACCTCCATTAGTTGATTACCAACTAAAACTTTACCATTCTTTAAAGTTTTGAAAAACTGCTTAGAAACATTAGGGTTTCTTCTATGCATTCACTCCATAAAGACTGACATACCACTTTTTTTCAAGATGCCCCACCCCTCCTTGTTATGTTTCCACTCTTCATAGTTAATGGGTATCTCTTCTTACTTCCTCCCATATCTTCTCTCTAACTACCTTTCACCATTTCTCTATAAAAACCACAAATGTCTTTTTGAGTGCTACTGGCTTCACTATACTTTGTAGACATAACCCAAAATGCATGCCAAATAAGGATCGTCATCACATAATTGTACTTTTCACTAAAAAGTAAATGATGAAACCTCGCATTGTAATCTAGACTCTTCATTAAAAATGCAATTTAAAACACATTTTTCCTGCTTTGTAAATGGTCACTATCTATTAATGATTTCGCCTCAAAAGGAAGATCATCCACATCATTACATTTCATCATCATCTCCAACTTGCAGGCCTTGTTAGCTTACCAATCAACAAGTGTATTAGTTTCTCTAAAATTATGCGTGATGACGCATTCCTCAAAAGATCTGATTAAGATTTTTTCTTTATGCGTATATATTATAAATGATCCATGAGGGGATAACGTCATTATTTAAACATCTTATAATGTTTAAAGCGTCCCCTTCAAGACAAAGTTTCTTACAACCTTTCTCCTTAGCCAGAACTAAGTCATTGGGAGCTGCATTAGCCTCTGAAACATGATTAGTTTGAATACATAAGGGTATTGTAGTCACTCCTTTACAAACACCATACTCATCTCTTATCAACGTACCACACCTAGCCACCCTCGGGTTCCCTTCTGAAGCACCATAGAAGTTAATCTTCATCCACCCAATGGGAGGTAAATCACATCTCACTTCATTTATCATGGACTCTTTCTTTGAATTATTCATATTACTTTTAATCTTCCAACTGTCAAAGAAAGTAATTGGTGCAAGAGCACCTAGGTAAGGCTATATTGTAACCTAGGGTTCCTAGTCAAATTTTTCCTTGTAGTGGTCTTATCCAAGAGGCTAGTGAAATAAGATGGATGGATATTCCTAGAGTGTGTTTCTATGGTTAGGAGGCCTAACTAGGTCATTTGTAGTCTTTAAGTTATAGTTTGTCAAATTTTGCAAAAGTTACCCAATTGTTGAAAATGTTGTCAAAGTAGTGAATTTGTGCATTAGAGGGATAAATTGGACAATAATAGGGTAGGATATATATTTCATGATCTAGTAAGAATAATCATTTATTTGGTTGAGTTTTGTAGTGATTTGTCAAATTTTGGATGCAAAATTACCAAAGATGTAAAAAGTTGCTGACAACTTTGAAAAATTGTCAATGTTGTCATTGACAACATTTCTTGCTCAAGTGCACTTTCAAGAATGTAGTTATGTAAATGTGTCAAATAGTTTGTGGATGGTAATATCAGCTAATTAATACATCCCTTGAAATTTTTGAAGGGTTGGTTAAAGTATTGGAGAAATTTCATTAATATACCAGCCATTTGAAGATGTATTTGTTGTTATTTCATTTCTCCTTTTGTGGTTATATAGTTGTTTAGTTTTTTTCCTTTTCATTTTGAAAATTATTTTGATTTCAGTGTTGTCGTTGGTCTAATCCAGACAGTTTTTTAATTATGGAGTCATAACTCCTTTTCCCACCATGGCATCTGTCCAGTTCCTTGAGATTTTAAAGGTGGCTCCCTATACTTTATTGGTGCAATATCTTGGGCCTTGGAAATCAAGTTGGCTATTTTTTGACTAATTCCCTAGGCGAGAAAGAGGATAATGGTTATGGACCACAGCGGTTTGCAGAAGAAATCAAAGGGATTGAAGGCATTGATTGATTAAATATAAGTATTTGAAGAGGAGGGCATGTGTTTAAGGAAGCCCCATGCCCAAGGATAAGTCTTGGTGAGGAGTTCTACAAGGAGAAAGAGAAAACCCTGGTGAATGTAGACTAAACATAGGGAAACCCTTGATTTTAGGCTTGATTATAGAAACCCACTGTACGAACAATTTGGGGAAGTAAAACCTAATAAATATTAAAGGTCTTCCAAAAGGGTGTCAAGATATGAACCTTTTTTTCCACCTTGTTGAGAAAATTTTGAAGTTATGTTCCAAAAGGTGTGTTTTTAGGCCTAATTCCTTGTAGCCCTGTTTTGATTAGTTTGAAGAAAGTTCTTGGAATTGATAAGGATTTCATTGCAATTTATGTTGCTAGCCATTGTCTTGGACTCATTTCCATTTTTATAAACCTTCCTCTCCATTGATGACTAGTTTTGGTCATATTGGATCACTTAGTGTAGAATATGCAAGAAGACATCCATGGGGTATGTTAATAGTTGAGTTGATTTCATTGTTGGTGTGGACAAATTAAAGAAGTACAGGATTGAGGATGGGATCCTCTTGAGTTAGGGTTAGGGAAGGACCCTTATAGGCTAGAGAAGTGGCCTAGACTAAACCCTAGGAGAAGGTAGAATTGGAGAGCAAGATTTTTTATTACATCAGATGGGTATCAAAGAAAGTTAGAGATTTGGGATTCAGTGTATGTCTCTATATACGTGTGAATCAGTAGGGGAGATCGGCATGGTGACTAATGTAGAGTTAGCTAAGGAGATGGGTGAGAAAAAGGAGAAACATAGACTCCTTGAATAATCCCTAGAATAAATGAGAATCAAACTACAAGAATTTATTGAGGGAGCGAGAGATAAAGGCAAAGCTGGTTAAAGTAGTTACAAAGGTAAAAAACATATTGATGTGGAAGATAGCATCCCTGAACTAAAACCTCCATTGAATGAAGAATCATTCTTGAAAGCCATCAAGGCACTTGGAGGAAAGGAACTAAAATGTGTACTACTATTTAGTGGAAAAATGGATATTGAGAAAGTGATGGAATGGATTGAGGGGATGGAAAAATATTTTGAGTGTGAAGGTGTTACATAGGCACAAAAACTAAAAGATGCAAAGCCAAGGCTAAGAGGATCATCATTGACATGGTGGAATTACCTAAAAGATGAAAGAGTTAGAATGGGTAAACAACGTATAGCTAACTGGAAAGCCATGGTGACTAAAGTGAAAGAAAATTATCTACCAGAAGACTATGAAATACAACTTCATAGAAAGCGACAAGGTCTGAAGAAAAAGGACTTAGATGTGGCCTCTAATACAGAGGATTTCCTGAAGTTATCTCTCAGATAAAATATTCAATAATAGGAACCTATCAAGGTAGCAAGATACTTGGGTGGTCTAAAATAAAACATCCAAGAAGAGATAAGTTTATGGACTCCAAGTACTGTTAAGAAGTGCCACCAATTATCTCTTAAGGTGGAAGAAAGGAACAAGAATAAAGGGGACTCTAATGTTAGAGGAAGAGGCATAGGAAGAGACCAAGGGGGTCATAGATGTGGTTATCAAGGAAGAGGTAATGAACAAAGAAACCAGGGAGAGTCCAAGTTGACAGAGCATGGTAGTGAAACTACTACAAGAGAGGGTTATGCCAGAGGTAGATGTGCTCAAGGAGGCTTTAGTAGAGGAAGAAGTTCAGGTAGAAGAAACTCATACTTTGCAAGTATGAAATGTTATACTTGTGGTCAATCGGGGCACCCTACCTATAGATGCCCGGATAAACCTACTTCATTAAACAATGGTAAAAGGAGTTCATATGCTCATGAAGACACAACAAGTGTCAAGACAGCTATGGTTGATCACATTGAGTTAGAGATGGGAGAAAATCCAATGTTAAGAAGAGTTTTGATTAGGCACCCAGTCAAGGATTAACCTAAGCATAGGAGAGCTTTGTTTAGAGTTAGATGTAAAATTATTGGCAAAGTTTGTAAGTATATTGTGGATTCAGGCTCTAGAGACAATATCATATTAGAGGAAACTGTAAACAAACTTAAATTGACAAAGATACCTCATGTCAATCCATACAAAGTGACATGGTTGAACAAAGGGAAGAGTGTGTTGGTGAATGAGTAGACCTGGGTGGAGTTTTATAATGTAGGGTATAAAGATAAGTTTCTTTTTGATGTACATGTTGCCTATGGATGCATGCCATCTTCTATTGGGAAGGCCTTGGTAATATGATAGTTGTGCAGTATATGATGGAAAGGAGAATTCCATATCTTTCAAGAAAGATAGAAGAGCTTTCAAAATACAGTCCTTGTTGGAAGAAGATGAACCACAGCCCAAGACCCCTAGTGTCTTATTGTGTAGTAGGAAGGAGTTCATAAATACCCTTAAAGATGAAGGAAGTGAAGGGTATGCCATCTCTCTCAAGCCTAAGAAGGAAGAGAAGCCTAAACAAGAGCCTTTTCCATTAGAAATCCAAGAGTTACTTGAAAAGTATAAGGATATAGTCAGTGATGGTACTCCTACAACTTTACCTCCTAGAAGAGGGATAAGCTATCAAATTGACTTTGTACCTGGTGCATCATTGCCAAATAAGGCAGCCTATAAGCTTACTCTAGATCGGAACCTAGAATTGGTTAGATAAGTTTAGGAGCTATTATACCAAGGACTAATCAAGAAGAGCATCAGTCCATGTGTCATACGTGTGGTCTTAGCATCCAAGAGAGGTGGTAAGTGGATGCTTTACACTAACTGTAGGGATATTAATAGGATTAAAATCAAATACATATTTCCTATTCCTAGAATTGAGGATTTGATGGAATGTGTTGGAGGGGAAAGGCACTTCACTAAATTGGACCTAAAAAGTGGGTACCACTAGATTAGGATCAAATATGGGGATGAATGGAAGACAAATTTTAAGACTACTGATGTGTTATATGAGTGGAGAGTTATGCCATTTGGCCTTTCAAATGCCCCTAGGACATTCATGGGGCTCATGAATGAAGTGCTTAAGGATATCACGGGGATATTTGTGGTAGTATATCTAGATGATATACTCATTTTTAGTAAAATATGAGAGGAACATTTGACGCATGTGGAGATGGTACTCAAAAGGTTGCAAGAGGAGAATTTATCCATAAATCTAGAGAAGTGTGAGTTCTTCAAGAAAGAGATTGTGTATTTTGGGTTTGTAGTATCCAAAGGGTCATTGAATATGGACCCAAGAAAGGTGGAATCTATTTTAAATTGGCCTACACCAACCACAGGGACATAGGTAAGGAGATTTCATGGGTTAGATCAATTTTATATAAAGTTTATAAGAGATTTCAGTGGTATTTGTGCACCAATGCTAGACACCATCAAGGGTGGTCTAAAGACTAAGCTTATATGGACCTCTGAAGTAGGAAAAACATTTGAAAAGTCGAATGAGCAAGTAGAAACACAACCTATCCTTAGACTCCCTAGTTTTTATAAACTACTTACTTTGGATTGTGATGCAAGTTGGATGGCAGTTGGGGGTATGTTAACTTAATAAGGTAGGCCAATAGCCTTCTTCAGTAAGAAGTTAAATGAAGCCAAGAAGAAATATTCTTCTTATGACTTAGAGTTGTATGCCTTAGTTCAGTTTCTTAGGAAATGGATACGTTACTTACTACCTAAATAATTTTTAGTGTTTACTAACAACCAGGCCCTTATCTATATAAATACACAAGAAAAAACTCAGTAATAGACACCTAAAGTAGATAGAATACATTCAAGCATTCATATTCACAATAAAGCACAAGAAAGGACAGCTGAACAAGGTTGCAGATGCACTAAGTAGGAGGATGTTGACCATTCAACAAGTTTAGTTTAAAAGCATTGGTATAGGGTGTTCCAAGGACCTCTATAGGGATGATGAAGACTTTGGTGAAGCATACAAGGTATGTTCTAATTTTTAGAATCATTTTCATAGTAAGTTTTTTTATTTTACCTTGCAAAGTCGGTTATTATTTAGGGGAAACTAGTTGTGTGTTCCTAAGGGTTCAATGAGAGAGAATATCATTCAAGAGAAACATAATGGTAGCTTGAGTGGCCATTTTGGTGTGAAAAAAACTATAGAGTTAGTACAAAGGTTTTACTGTTGGCCAAAGTTGGTAAGAGATGTGACAAATATGTTGAGCAATGTGTAGTGTGCATGAAAGAAAAAGGAGGAGCTAGCAATGCAGGTTTGTATAAACCTTTTCCAATCCCTAATGGACCATGGGAGTGTGTTAGAAAGGATTTCATTTTAGGGCTACCTAAGAAAAAACATGGACATGACAGTATCTATGTTGTGGTAGACAAATTTAGTAAAATGGGTCATTTTATACCTTGTAGAACTACTCATGATGCTAGTAAAATTGCACATTTGTTTTTTAAGGAGATTGTATGAGTCCATGGACTACCCCTATGTATTGTATCAGATAGGGATGTCAAGTTCATGAGACATTTTTGGGAAACACTATGGAGAAAATTGGGTACTAACCTATCATTTGGTTAAGTTTACCACCCTAAGACTAATGGAATAAATGAGGTGGTTAATAGAGTGCCTAGTAAATTTTTAAGGTGACTAACTAAGGAGTATGGACAGACATGGGATGTGGTCATTCCCCAAGTAGAATATGCATATAATGATAGTGTGAACAGGACAAGAGGTAGAAGCCCTTTTGAAGCTATTTTGGGATGCACTCAAGGAGTGTATGTGATCTTATAGACCTTTGAGCTATGGAGTATAGAAGTGTTCATGCTAAAGAATTCACTCAAACCATGAAGGAGATTCAAGAGCAGGTGAAGAGGACAATACTAGAGTCTACTCAAAAGTTGAATGCTAAAGTGGATGAGAAGAGAAGGGATGTTCAATTTGAGATTGAAGATTATGTCATGGTACATTTGAATAAATATAGGTTGCAGAAGGGAGTGCCTAGCAAGCTAAAGATGAAGAGAGTGGGACCCTGAAAAATCTTATCGAAGTATGGGGCTAATTCATACAAAGTTGATTTACCCACTGATTTGAGCATCTCACCTATTTTCAATATGGAAGACTTAGTAAAGTTTAAAGGACCCTTAACTAAGAAATATGTGAACATAGAGGAGATTGGAAAATATGTAGAACCTGATGTTTTACCTCCCAAGATGCAGACAGAAGCAGACAATGTATTGGATTCAAGGGCCAAGAAGACCACCAGACATAAGGTGTACATGGAACACCTCATCAAGTGGAAGCATTAGCTAAAGTCAGAGAAAACACGGGTTGAAGCTAAAGAATTCAAGAAGTTGAGCATTTCATATGATATCTTTTCCACATGAGTGAGAATTTCCTTTGTGGGGGAGTATGGTGTAGGAGCACCTAGGTAAGCCTATCTTCTAATCTAGGTTTCCTAGTCAAATTTTTGCTTGTAGTGGTCTTAGCCAAGCCATGAGTTAAATAAGAGGGATAGGTAGTCCTAGAGGGTTTTTTTATGGTTAGGAGGACTAACTAGGTCATTTTTAGTCTTTAAGTTATAGTTTGTCCAATTTTGCAAAAGTTGTCCAATTGTTGCAAATGTTGTCAAAGCAGTCCATTTGTGCATTAGAGGGCTAAATTGGAAAAGAATATGGTAGGATAGCTATTTCATGATCTAGTAAGCATAATCATTCATTTGGTTTAGTTTTCTAGTGAGTTGACTAATTTTGGATGCAAAATTGCCAAAGATGTAAAAAGTTGCTGACAACTTTGAAAAATTGTCAATATTGTCATGGACAACATTTCTTGCTCAAGTACATTTTTGAGCATGTAGTTATGTAGCTGTCTGAAAAAATTTGTCGATGGGAAGATCAGCTAATTAAGGCCTTCCTCAACCTTTGTTATGGTTTGGTTAAAGTATTGGAGAAAGTTCATTAATATACCAGTACAGTTTGTGAGCAATTTCTTTTGACAGTTTAAGCATTTTCAGGGTTTTGAAGTGTTTAATGGATTGAATGTGGTACTGTAGCCATTTGAAGATGTATTTTTTATTATTTCATTTCTCTGTGTGTGTTTAAATATTTTTTTGGTTGTGTTCCTTTTCATTTTGTAAATTATTTGGATTTCAGTGCTCTCGTTGGTATGATCTAGACAATTTTTAAATTATGGAGTCATAACTCCTTTTCCTAGTGTGGCATCTATCCGGTTCCTTGGGATTTGGGAGATGACTCACTGTACATTATTTTTTCAAGAGCTTGGGCCTTGGAAAGCAAGTTGGCTATTTTTGAGTGATGCCCTAGGCGAGCCAGAGGAGCATGGTTAGGGATCACAGTGGGTTGCAGAAGAAATGAGAGGGATTGAAGGCATTTATTGCTTCAATATTAGTATGTGGAGAGGAAGGAAAGTGTGTAATGAATACCCATGTCCAAGGAGAAGTCTTGGTGAGTATTTCTACAAGGAGAAAGAGAAAACGCTTGTGAATGTAGACTGAACATTGGGAAACCCTTGATTTTAGGCTTGATTATAAAACCCACTATACGGACCATTTGGGGAAGTAAAACCTAATAAATTTTAAAGGGCTTCCAAAAGGGTGTCAAGATCTGAACCTTTTTTTTCCACCTTGTTGAGAAAATTTTGGAGTTATGTTCCAAAAGGTGAGATTTTAGGCCTAATTCCTTGTAGCCCTGTTTTAATTAATTTGAAGCAAGTTCTTGGAATCAATATGGATTTATTTGAAATTTATGTTGCTAGGCATTGTATTGGACTCCTTTCCCTTGTTATAAACCTTCCTCTCCATTGGTGACTATTTTTGGTCATACTAGATCACTTAGTGTAGATGATGCAAGAAGACATCCATGGGGTATGCTAACAGTTGAGTTGATTTCATTGTTTGTTTGGAAAAATTGAAGAGGTGCAGGATTGAGGATGGGATCCTCTTTATTTATGGTTAGAGAATGATCCTAACATGCTAGAGATGTCACCTAGAGTAAACCCTAGAAGAAGGTAGGGCTGGAGAGAAATATTTTCCATTGCATCAGTAATGTACCTCTTATTTGAAGCTTCAATCAGGTTCCCCTTTAAATAAAGATTCTTCAGAATAGATCTATTGATCTTATGAAATTCAACCTTTTCATTGGAAGCCTTATTTATAAAGACTCTACCATTTCTCTATTTCCAAACCCCCCAGCAAAGATAGGGTCATATAAATTTCTAGACATTGGCCACAATTTCATTCTTTGAGGGAGAAATCCAAGAATTGAAAAGACTCTATAAATTCTCTGGGAAGATCCATTCCACATTAAGTAGCTTTAAGCATTTGAACAGTATATTATACACATAGGGGCAATGGATGATCATATGGTTAATAGTTTCCTCATCCTAATTGCATAAATAACATATTGTAGCCATAGACATGCCTCTTCTTCTCAAGTTATCAGTTGTTAGGATCTTATTTGGGAGCATGATCCAAAAGAAGACATTTACTTTAGGAGTAAGGCCTTTTATCCAAGCATTTTCCCAACAAGTCTTAGTTTTATTCTCATGATCTTGATGATATAAAGAAGAAATAGAGAAATTTCCATTAGTGTTATACTTCCAAATAAGATTTTCCTCTTCCTCAATCAAAGTCATAGAGTTCAATATTTTATTAAGCTTCCCAAGAAACTGATCAATATCAAAGAGATAAACCCAATGGTTTCTCTCACAATAGTCAGTGACTTTAAGACCAAACCTCGACTTGCACTAATCTTGAAAAGCCTTCCACTCAGGGATCTCCTTCAAAGGGTAGTTCATCAGCCACTCCTCATCCAAAAATTGTGATGTCCTTCCATTCCCCACTTTCCATTTAACTCCTTTTATAATGGTCTCATTATTTCTCAAGACATTTTTCCAAATAAAGAACCCCATAGGGATGGTATCATTATTAAGAAACCTTTGTAGAGTAGGACACTCCTTATTATATATTTTCTCCCATATGGATGTCGATTAACCTTTAGAATTATAATATCTCCAAATTAGTTTAGCAAGAAGGTGATCATTTATGATCCTAATTCTATGCAATCCTAAACCCCCTTTATTCACCATCTTGCACACCTTCTCCCAATAAATAAGAGCTATCCTTTTCTTTTTTTCCACCCCATTCCACAAGAATTTTTTTCTCTATTTTTTCTATACCCTCTCCATACTTTCTAATAATTTTGAAAATGCTAAGGCATCAAGAGATAAACTTTGAAGAGGAGATCAAAGGTTTTGAATCTTACCTGCCTTACTCAGAAACTGACCCTTTCATCCAGTCAATTTACTATCAAATCTATCTACCAGTGAACTCCCAAAAAAAATTAGGAGGCTCTAGGCAAAGAGGAAGACCCAGGTGTGTTCTAGGTAAAGACTCCATACCACACCCCAAAATCTTCTTTATTCTAACTTGTCTTTGTTCAAGGACATTGAAGAATAACACCAAACTTTTCCACCAGTTTAGGAGCTATCCAAAATTTGTTCCATATATACTGAAGGCCTTCTTTATTTATTTAGAATTTTTTACTTAAGCTTCACCCATAACCATAGGATCATCCATAAATTGTTGGTGTGAGAAAACTTGAATAGCTGAGGAAGGATTCAAACCCTTAAATTCCATTTTTTGGAACATTTTATGAATGCATCTTCCTAGGCATTCTGCCATAATAACAAAGATGGCATGAGATAAGGGGTCACCCTGACTCAATCCTCTAGAAGATTAAAAAAAAGGGGTAGGAGAACCATTAACCAGAACTGAAAAGGTAGCTATTGAGATAAGCTGATAAATAAGATCTATAATTTTATTACTGAAACCAAAGACCTTGAGAACCTTCTTCAGAAAATCCCAGTCAACTCTCTCATAGGATTTGGATAAGTCCAGTTTCATAATGAAACCTTCCTTTTTCGACATAACCAGAGAATGCACATTTTCATGAACATAGATTGATAATGGAATCCAAAATCTGCCTGCTAGGGACAAGTCCATTCTACTGCAAGGATATAAGAGAAGGAAAAATAGAGATAATCCTAGTAGTCATCACCTTTGAAATGATATTATATGTTATGTACGTAAGCTTATTAGTCTAAACTGATCCATTTTGTTAGTCCCTTGTTTTTTAGGGATAAGAGCAATGAAAGTACCATTCAGTTCTTTCAAGAGTTTCCTGGATCCAAAGAATTCCTTCACTACACTAGTAACATCCTTTTCAATTATAAGCCAAAAATTCTGGAAGAAACATAGGGGAAACCCATCTGGGCCAGTGGCCTTATGCCCTTCAAAAGAAAAGACAACCCTTTTTATTTCAGCCTTAGATGGAATAGCAGTAAGAATGGAATTCTGGTCCTCATTTAGGATGGAGGGGATACAATCAAAAAAATACCTTTGAGCTACCTAGTCCAACTTCTTATCCTAATTGAGAATATCCTGAAAAAAATCTTTTAGAATCCATTCTAATTGATTCTTCATCTTCAAATCTAGTTCCATTAATTATCAAATTAGAAATTCTATTAACCAGTCTATGCTTAAGAGTACTCATGAAAAACTATTTTGAGTTCCTATCCCCTTCCTTTAAAAATGTCTTTCGAGACCTCTGTCTCCAGAAGGTCTCTTCTTTAGAGATGATATCATGATACCCCACTAACTTCTCATTTTCCTTATCTCTTCATATCTTATCA
This sequence comes from Thuja plicata, assembly GCA_018584345.1. Lineage (NCBI taxonomy): Eukaryota > Viridiplantae > Streptophyta > Pinopsida > Cupressales > Cupressaceae > Thuja > Thuja plicata. Next base: position 706,880 of record MU225508.1, on the reverse strand, counting down.
AAGCCCTCCTATTGTATGCTATCCTAAATTGCCTTCAGCTCCAAGCATATATTGGTCTAAGTGGAAAATATATTGCCAAAAGTATTCATATTCCATCTTTTAATAATATACTTCATCTATTTTATTTTTTTGGCAAGGATGAACATGGATGTACCTTTTATTATAAGGAAAATAAACTACAAGGATTCCTCTATTTTTCATTCTTGTTGTGGATGCAAGGTCCACATCTTCATAATTTATAAGGAAAATTACTTTTCATCGATATAGGATCAACCAAGAAAGTAATAAGGTGGTGATCAAATCCTACCCTCACATGAGCAGACAAAGTACAAAAGTAATGCAAATACCAATCATTACTAATCAAATATCTATCAATTCTAACCTGAATGAGATGCTTTCCATTCCTTCTATCAGTACAAGTATAGTTAATTCCCTACATCTCAACATCATGGGGGGCTTTCTCATCAATAAATTTCATCATATTCATTCTACTATCTATATTGGATTGACTTTCCCCCATTTTTTCATCGTCTTTCAGGGGTGTATTAAAATCTCCCATAACAATCCAATCTTTAGAATCAAAACTTCTTCGTAGATGAGATAAAAATTTCCAATATGACTCTCTCCTAGATTTGGTGTTTGGGGCATAAATATTGGTCAAAACCAAGGAGTTCCATCCTTAATGTGACTAAATCTAACACAGATCATATTATTCCCAGGGTAAATAACATCACCTTTTATAACAACACTGTTCTATAAGGTAACAATACCCCCTGAATCCCCTTGAGAGTCCCCCCAACAAATTTTCCCATTTCTAAAGAAACTAAGTTTTCCCACTTTCTCCTTAGGCATTTTAGTTTCTTAGATACAAAAATAAAATGAGGTCTATTAGCTCTAATCATATTCCTAACAAGATCTTTTTAATGAGGATTATTTAATCCTCGTATATTCCAAGAGATAATCTTCATACCTTGATAAAGGGTCCTGCCTCTAGGATGGTCATCTGGCTTCCATCTTCTATATTCTTATTAGCCTCCATGGTTGTCTTTCTATGATTTTATCAGTCTTCCAAGAGAGGACAACATCCCTCCCACATCCCTAGTTTTTGAAATCCTTTTGTTTCTAACAGGCCTATTATTCCTTTTCTTATAATTCTAAGATTTTTTAACATCCTCAAATTCTAAAGCTCCATCATCTAGCCCAATCTGACACCCTTGTAAATCCTGACTAATAGCTTTAGAATCTCCCCATTTTAGATTATAGATATCAGAAAGAGTACTCTTGACCACCTCTGGAGAATTATGTGATAAATATAAGAATTATTGTCCTAGAATAATGCATTGTTGAGCATCCTTCCCCTTAGTAGAATCCCTCACATAATATTGAGCCAAAGGAGATACATGAATCTGTACAGATTGCCTTACATCTTTTACCAAGCTTAAATCAAAACTACCCTTCAAACTTGATATTTCTCATCCTTATCTAAGGTATCCTTCACCATCATCTCTTGAAAGTTTTCATTTGCCCCTGTGTTTCATCAAGACACCTGTTACCACTCTCCCCTTCCTTCCCGTATGGAGATCTACTTCTTACCTCATTAGCACTCTTAGTATTTATTTTCTTCTTAACATTTTCAATAGTGTCTGAGTTCTGAATATCTCCCTCCAAATTATTGGGATGAGAGATCTATGAAGATTCTACCCCATTCTCTTGAGACTTCCCAATAGGAACACACTTCTTCAGCTTCCTCTCAACTTCTTTAGCTGGGCATTTCTTCACCCAGTGACTAGCTTTCTTACAATGAAATAAAGCAAAAGGAATCAATTCATATTCTAACTTATGCTCCCAATATCCAAGATTAAAATGGGTTCTAATAGTATCTGGCATATCAGTATCCTGCGTCACTCCTACAAAATTTATAGCATAAGTTAATCTTCCTCTAGATTTCATAACATGGTAAATAGATAGAAACTCACCAAAGGACTTCGCTTTCCTAGAAAATACATCCTCCACCCAATACTCCAAAGGAAGTCTAGGAAGCTTAACCCAAACCGAAGCTTGGACCATCGACTCATCCTCAAAAAAAAGATTGGGACACCATTTCTGAAGTATCAAAGTATTTTTACCAATCATCCATGGTTAGTTACATAAGATCTTCATTCGATGCTCTTCACAGGAATATAAAAAGGAAAAATGTCCATTTTTTTATGCCCTACATACTCATCCCTACATTTTGTTGGCAAAATGTTGGGTCCCCCTTTTCGCTTTTGGTTCTTCATTTGTTTATTTTCGGTCTTCTTTTGTTTCCTCTAGCCTTTGCCTCTGTGCGGCTATTGTTTTTGTTTCATTTTGGATTCCCTCCCTCTGGGACCCGGTCCCGGAGTGTTTTGTTCCTTTGTACCAGCTGAATTCTGGACCTCGGGATTCTTGTGTCATTGCTTCCTCTTTAGTTGGAAGGTGTGGTTGCACAGAATTCCCAGGCTTGAAGTCTGGAGGTTTTCCTTTTATCAAGACTTGCAGAAGGAAGTGGTGCATTTTTTACCTAAAGGGTATAAATTAATTTTCACTTGTCATTGTTGCACTTACTGTGAACAAATTACCCTCGGAGTGAGTTGTGCATTTAACTGTGAGCTAAGTGTGATTTGTTTCGAGAGAGTAATAGTGATTGAGAGTGATTAATCATGTTCAAGCTATCCTGTGGTGTTCTCTGAGTGTTCGTGGGTTTCCCAAGCTATTCTTCTATAGAGCACCTCTTGTGCCCTTCCTTTCACATCCTTGGTTTTTTGGTAGGTCCTTCTGGCCCCTTTCTCTTTCATTCTTTTTGGTTTGCATTTTTCTTCCTTTGTTTTCCATTTGGGCTTTGTTTTTGTCTTGTTTCTTTTCTTCTTCATTGCCTCCCATTTGTGGGATGGCTCTGCAAGAGGGTTTTCCACCCTCTGTGCATTGTAGATTTTTGTGCATTTGTAGATAATTGTAAATAGTTGTAAAGTCTTTGTACATTTGTAAATATCAGCTTGTAGGTTGCTTGTAAGTTTGTTTTCCTATGTAAATGTCTTTCTTCTGCCTTATGTAAATAATGAGTCTTCTGGTGTAGTCTATGTATAGGCATCTGTAAATGTGTACTTGGTTTGCACATTCCCGCAAATCCTACCCATCATGTGGCAAGCTCACTACACCCTCTGTATTTCTTAACCAAATTTGAGCTCGCTCACCTGGTGTTTGCCAGACTCGACCTCGTCACCTCGCCTATTTGGGTGGTGACCTTTCTCTCTCCCTGTCACTTCAGCATTCATGGGGAGATTAATTCCCCATGCACGGGCATTCAAAACCAACCCAAGTGGAATTCAATCACTTCCTGCTAAGATAGATTTTGCACTAAATGCCATTACTCCATTTATTGCATGACCATGTGACAACGCAGGTCAGCCTAGTATGAAAATTGCTAGGTCACTTCAATAATAGTTAGTTTTCAAGACTCTCAGCTCCATGTAATCTCATAGCCTTCATCTCCTTTTTTGCATGAACTAGAATCACTAGAACCCCTAGGTGTTGATCAAATCTAAAGTATGTTTTCATTTATTGCATTTTTGAGATTTAATGTCAACTAATGTCTTTTGAGGATAGGTGCAAAATGGTGATGAAATCTTCAGAACTTGGGAGTTTATTATATTTTATTATATGTATTAACGGTTATCTGGTCTTGTAGGTTTCCAACAACTCAAGAAACATGTCTGATATACCTTCCCCTCCCGCAAGTCTGAAACTTCCGTCCACTTCAACTAGGGCAACCACTAAGACAATGGCCGAGAAAGATCTGGAAAAGCTCCCACTCACTCCAAAGTATCTAAGGGAGGATGTCGTCATGGGATCCAAGGTGTATTCCAAGTTACAACTGATCACCAACACAGAGGTCAGACTGTTGGCTGAGTTGCAGGACCTGGTTAGGACAATGTTCACTCAGCATTCTGCCAGAGACTGTATGGCCAAGAACGTGGCCACCACTAACATAATCAAGGCCAGCTGCTTCCCTTTCTCCATGCAGTCCCCGAAGTTAATTCTCACTCTAGAAAAGCACTAAAACAAAACTATCTGGGTTGTTATACTTGTTGCTTCCCTTCAAACGGGCTACCCAACACCTTTAGTGTCTCTTGACTCTGCTACTTTTGATTCGGGGATGGGAATCCCCCAGTTCACCAATTCTATTGTCATCTCCCAGGACACGTCACTAAAATAATTTGACAAATTCCAATAGGCAGTCTTGAAACACCTTAACACCCACTAGTAGAAGATGCCAAAGAAATATTACAAGAAGATGAAGCTGGAGATCCCCTGCACAGACTTCAAGGAAAGCATCCAAGCAGGGATCATCTTTTTAGCCAGGTCTTCAAGGAATCAGATGCCCAAGATTTCTCATCTTGGATGTACTAATTTTTGTACGATACATCCACAAATGATCATAATTTTTATTTGGCAGCTATTGTTGCCAATCATGTGGAATTCCAATTAAACAAGGTTAGACAAACATTGAAGTTAAACATGACTTCATATGTTTTGTGGGCACTAGCACAGTAGGGACCCAGAATCTATAAATGGGCATTTGGTTTGTACATTCCAATGAATCCTACCCATCTCGTGGCAAGCTCACCGCACCCTATGTATTTCTTAACCAAATTTGAGCTCGTCCACCTGGTGTTCGCCAAACTTGACCTTGTCACCTCGCCTGTTCAGGTGGTGACCTTTCTCTCTCCCTGTCACTCCAGCATTCATGGAAAGATTAATTCCACACACGTGGGAATTCAACACCAACCCAAGTGTCATTCAATCCCTTTGTGTTAAGACAACTGTCACAGTAAATGTCATTACTCCCTTTATTGCGTGACCACGTGACAACCCATATTAGCCTAGTATGACAATTTCTAGGTCACTTCAATAACGGTTAGTTTTCTGGACTCTGGGATCTACGTAATCCCCCGGCCTTCATCTCCTTTGTTGCATGAACCACAATCCATGAAACCCCCGTGTGTTGATCAAAATTAAAGTAAGTTTTTGTTTATTGGATTTTTGAGATTTGATGTCAACTAACATCTTTTAAGGATAGGTGAAAAATTGTGATGCAATCTCCCAAACCCAAGAGTTTATTATATTTTATTATATGTATTAATGGTTGTCCGGTCTTGCAAGTTTCCAACAACTAAAGCAATGTGTCTGATATACCTTCCCCTCCCACAAGTCCGGAACTTCTATCCACTTCAACTAGGGCGGCCACTAAGACAAGGGCCAAGAAAGCTCTGGAAAAGCTCCCACTCACTACAAAGTATCTAAGGGAGGGTGTCATCATGGGATCCAAGGTGGATTCTAAGTTATAACTGATCACCGACACAAAGGTCAGACTTTGGGCAGAGTTGCAAGGCCTGGTAAGGTCAATGTTCACTCAGCATTCTGTCCGAGATAGTATGGCCAAGAATGTGGCCGCCTTCAGCATAATCAAGGCCGCCTACTTCCCTTGCTTCATGTAGTCCCCAGAGTTGATTCTCACTCTGGCAGAGCACTGCAACACAACTATTTGGGCTGTTATATTTTATGCTTCCCTTCCAACGGGCTACCCAACTTCCTTAGTGTCTCTCGACGCTGCTACTTTTGCTTTGGGGCTGGGAATCTTCCAGTTCACCAATTCTATTATCATCTCCCAAGCCACATCGCTACAAGAATTCAAAAAATTCCAATAGGCAGCCTAGCAACACCTTAACGCCCACTAGCTGAAGACACCAAAGAAAGATTACAAGAAGATGAAGCTGGAGATCCCCTGCACAGACTTTAAGGAAAGCATCTAGGTGGGGATCATCTTTTTATGTTGGGTCTTCAGGTAATCCCATGCCTGAGACTTCTCATCTTGGATGTACTACTTTTCATATGACATATCCACCAACAGACAAAATTTTGATTGGGCAGCTATTGTTGCCAATCATGTGGACTTCCAATTAAACAAGGTAAGACAAACATTGAAGTTCCACATGATTTCATATGTTTTGTGAGCACTGGTATAGAAAATACTAAGAATCTAAGGTTTATTTACAGTGGGCATCCTTGGGACAGGGCCCGACCAGAGTGCTATGTGGGATCATTTCCCTCAGATTCAATGGGAGGCCTGTTTCACCAATTTTTTCCAAGTAAACGACACTTTTGTTTACTACAATATTTTGATACCCACTCAGGATACCAGTTACTGGATATCAAAGGAGGCCATGGCCTTGGTGAGTTCATACGGCCATTATTTTATTCAATTTCAACAACATTCTTATATTCGGGTGACTGAGTTCTCTGGAAAGCCCTACCTATTGCCCAAGCATTGTGGGGATAGGATTATTTTGATGGAATACTGTAAAAAACTTCTGGAGGTCCTTACATTTTATGGGGTCAAGAAGGTTACCACCATCCCCATCCCGATCTCTTGTGGGATTTATACTTGCAGCCTTGCAGCGGCCAAAGAAGCCGATAATGAATTAAAGAGACTTGGGCTAGTATAGTTCTACTTGGCACGGGTCAATTTTGACCCACTGGGAAAAATAAATGTGGCGTTACCCCGGGCGTCAGCGCCTCATGAGCCTCACATTGAGGATTTTTGGGCATATTTCCAAAATGAATTTGATGTCTGAAGTTGACACTATGAGAGGATGACCAAAGGAATGATGAAACACCTGGATCTCTGGACCTTCCCAAAGGACTTCTCAGATACCGGGCTCGTCGAGGATCTAGAATATAAATCAAAGGGGATCAACAAGATGGGTCTCCCTCTGGTGGATTGGTACACCCCAAAAGTTTGGACAATTGAGAACATCACCAAGATGGTGATAAGGCATAGCCATGAGTATTTTTCATGGATTTGCAGAAAGAGCGCCCTTCGAGATGGTCCATTTTTGCAGAGATCCACTTGTAGCTTTGAAATGGATAGACACAGTTGAGATAAGGGGAAAGAAAAAGAGAGCACCCTGGACTCGGTCTCATCCTTGGTTCCATCCCCCATAATAGAAAAACTTCATGCCTAGCTTGAGTCATCACGACAGCTAGGAGAAACAATCAGCACAAGGCTTTCTCTTGGTCTCCCAGTTGTTTCAGTGGGATTTTCCCTTCCTGTAGGCTCCCCTTTACTCGCAACAGTTATGAGTCAGGCGGTAGAGACAGAGGATGAAAGTGCAGCTATTTTGGATTTTGAGGTCCCATTGCAAACAAGGAGGAAGAAACCAAGGGGCGATAATCCTCCACCAAGCACAGATGTGAGCCCTAGGCAATCGAGAAAAATTCCTATTAAGCTTATCCCTTCCTCCCCCCAATGCAGAAGATCATCCAGAGCCTTCCCCTCCCCATGACAATTTTGATGACATCTTCCAGATTGATGACCTGGTAAACCTGCAGGAAAATGTGGAGAGGGTAGTGGAAGAGATCGCCGCATAGGAGGTAGAGAATGTCCCCGAAGAGGGGGAAAGGCAAGAAAAGGAATTTTCCCAGGAAGAAGAGACCCAAGAGAAAGAACAAGAAAGAAAACTAAGTAAGGAAGAAACACCGGTCCTGGGGACAAAGATAGAAGGAAGGCAGACACAAGACGAGCAGCCAACTATGGCTAGGGAAATTAGACCCTCAGGAACAACCATACCCCCAGTCGTCATGCTCCAAATTCCTTTGGACACCTTGGATGATCAAGTACCCTAAAATATGACATTTGAAAAGGTGGTGTGTGCAGCACAACAGTCAGATTCGGGTTAGACACCTTCGCCCCCTCTAGAAAATAGGTGCCCAAGGAGAATATCTCGGCAAAGAATCCTGAAGAAAGTCAGTAGCAGCGTAATTTGGGGGATAACCTTGAAAATACAGAGATAGATACCATTGAGGTGGTAGAATTAGGAAACCCCAAGGAAAAGGAAAAGGTGTCTACAAAGATTACAAATTCCAGAGAAGCACAACCCACCCCCAAAGAGGACCCAAGTATCCAAAACCTAGTAATAAGAACACCCCTGGTTCCACAATGGTTGGTGGAATCTAGAAAGAGAAAGGCCCTGAAGACAGCAAGAGTTCCTCTATCTTTGGCCGAGATGATGGCCTAGAATCAAGAGCCTTAGAAGCCTAAGAATGCCCGAACCCTCCATTCCCTCTGGACTAGTCTGGCAGGAAACATTGTCGCAATGATAGTGACACCTCCCCCAAATGCAGAAGAGGCAGCACTAAGAGCTGTAGATTACACAATCATAGAGGTACCTCTGGGGAGGAGAGAAAAATAAGGAGAATTAAACCTGTTGAGAGAGGCCAGTTGGGAAATTAAGGCCAGATATGACAAGTAGGCCTAGAAGCTAAAGGAGGAAAAAGAGACCGATGAAAATATCCTTGGGCTTCTTATAGAATTGATGTAGACATTGGCTGCAATTCCTTCAAAGGCTTTCATATCAAGAGCACCGCTTCCACAGGGTGACATAGACGCACTGAGAACCATGAGAAAAAAAGTGTATACATAGTAGATGATTGGGTGAATGAGAAGGTAGGAGCCATAAGGCATTTCCTGATAGCCACACTCCCAGACCTCCACCAGGCCAGTAACACCTTGGGCAAAGTAAATGGCATCATTTCCTTGTGGGAGGGGGAGATAGAGAAATACGAAGAATGGAGGAGTGAGTTGGAATAAATAATGAACTTCAAGGAAGACGCCGTCATGGAGATGGGAATTTTGGGGGAAGAATATTTTGAGTACCTCTGAGCCCAGAACTCTAGACTGGGTCTTAAATTTGAGATGAGCAAGAAATTGGTAGCAGCCTTGAAGGGTAAAGTTCTGGAGATTCAAAATTCATTAAATTCATATGCGACATTTGCTACAAGGGTTTCGGTAGTTAATCCCTTTAGCACTGAGACATGCGCTCCGGTGGATTTTTTGTGAGAAAATTTGATGAAATAATAGAGTCACGGTTTTTCACTACCAGAGATTTTGATGAAGCAAAGATGTCGCATCTCACCTGCATGGTGCTATGTGCCCATGATGTAGTGAAGGTGGCTTTTGAGTTTAAAGAGGGGGTGCAGGATGTGACCGATTAGTTGGAGACAACTAAGGATCACCAGAATTTTATAAAATAAATAGACAAGGAGGGAATTCTATAGATTTTGGAGATATTCCACAATTATAAAGAGTAGTAAAGTCTTTCGGTCTCTGGATGTTTCCACCAATACGGTAAAAGTTTTGAAGAATTGTTATTTTTTCGTGAGCGTAAGCTCCCAAACTCTGGAATTCTCGGTCCCAGTTTTGTATTCTTTTGCAGCAATCTACGTCAAGGTTCCCCGAAGTTGACCGATTGTTGTCACCAATTAATAAGGGTCAGAGTGCAGGTGATCTAGATAATGACAAGTTCAGCAGATGGGATGGTTATCACATACGTCTTCTTATTCCCCCAGGGCGCTACTCCCGCATTAACTACCTGGCACGCCTCAAAGATAGGGAGTCACAATCAACATTAATGAGGCATATAACCTAAGTTATTGTAATAAGAAAGTTTCTTCTATAAAGTACCATGACCCTCTTCTCTAGGATGATTCTTCTTGATTTCTCCCCTTTCTTCTTCCTCCGTCTTGTCAGAACATTGTGCATCTTGAGATAATTGTAAGTGGTGCAGGTAGTACCAGCCATAGATCTAATGTATTTTATTCACCAAGTGTACATGTAAATTAGGTCAAGTTTGTCTATAAATAACAAGACTGGTGCCTTAACAATGGTCGCTGAAATTGATGATTTCTCTGTCCAAATAACAAATAGCAGTTAGCAGTTTCTTTTAGTCTGTTCTTAGTAGCTTAATGCTCCCTTGGAGCCATGACTGTACTTGCCAATGATGCTAGAACCATTTCAAGTTAATAAAAGAAGGAAGAATAGATTGTAGCCATGTGTTATGTGTTTCTCTGATCTCCGAAGTTAGAAAATATCTTTCGTGCTATATATTTTCTTATGTCCTTATCTCTGATGCTTTGCAGTTAGTTAAATAATCTTATCTCCCTTTGCTACTGGATGTATATGAATCGTTGATTATTTGTGTATCTGGTATTTAGTTTGTTTTCCAGCACTAGAGCATTGTTTATGTTTGGATACATATTGCATGATTATAAGTAGAAACTTACTCTAATTTTGATCTATCTTTTGAGATTTCTTTGATTAATGTAAGATGCTTGAAGGAAACCTTACCCCCTTTTTGAAATCCCTAGAATTAATGAGTAAAAACCAGCTATCCCCTCAAACAACAGTCACCTGCCCAACTTAGCTCTTCCACACTGTCGAGACCCGACTACTAGGTGCTTGGAGGCTAGGAGAATTCATTCTCGAGTAAACCTCTATAGGTGGAGTTGGTCGGTACCCCGACACCCAATGACAACTTATCTCTGTTGGCAGAGCCGGTCACAAAGTCCCGTCAACACATTTATCATAGAACCTAAATCCACTTTGCTTTTTAAAACCCATTTCCTCAAGGCAAAAGCATGAACCACCTCAATGTTTGGCCTTACACCCAGGAATCTGCCCACCAAGGAGTTTTCCATTCTTGAAATGTTGTGATCTATGATCTAGTCTAGGACTACGATGACAAATATTCCTTGTGTCAGGTTTTAAATGTTCTTAACAGGAAGTAAAAATGACTTACCCATGGGTTTGAGATTAAAAATGGAATACCATTTTTTTGTTTCTATCCTGTTGACCCACTGACTCAAAGATTCTAGGCCCCCGAGTCCCGAGGCATCTGACCAGCATCAAGATCCTTACCTTGCACCCCATTTCCCTCAGTATCTCCAAGATCCTTTCCCATAGAAGAAGGATGAGCATCTTCTAATTCCGCTCTAGTCCTTCCCAAATTCAAATTTGAATTTTGAATGTGGAACCCTCCGGGCTCTTGTCCTCCTCCTCTTCTCATCCCTCTGCGTTGTCCGCTCATACTTGTTAAAGGACAAAGTTCTAAATTTTTTCAAGACAAGCCTATAACTAAAAGGAGGAAGAAAATGACTAAGAAGAATAAAAAGACTATGAAGAATTTAAGTAGACTAACTAAACCTCATTCTTGCGGCAAGTTTGGTTCAAAAGTTGTAGATCGCAGAAAGGAAAATCATTTCCCTCGATGTAAAATCCATAAAAACACCTCAAGCATATGAAGTGGTGTGAAAAGGACGAACATATTGCCAAACATTGCAAAAATATGACAATGAACAAATGTGGTCCAATGGGAATGGACAAGAATGTACAGAAGAATGGTGAGGATAAGAAGAAAAAAGTGGATAGGAAAGGTCAAAATGTCAAAGGAATGTAGAAAGCTAACAAAGGAAAAGAGAAGATAAAGACAAATAAAAGATAGAAGCATTGAAAAAATTCAAAGACAATAAGAACAAGGATAAGGCCAAAAAAGAGTCAACTCTCAAAGGCAACTTAGGGTAATCACCCCTCTTGATCATAAGTAATATGCATAGGGTTGCATCAATACAATGTACTTGAGGGAGATATCATTCAAGATGGATTGGTGTTTTGGAGGCTACTACTCATGGGGATTGGTAAGCATGGTAAGATATGGTTGAAGGTAAGGAAGAGAAGAACATCGTTAATCTAGATAGAACAAAGCAGAGATGTACCTTTGTCATTTATTTCCAAGGTGGAGGAGAGTCCATGTGAAAAATAGGATACACTTGCAAATAAGAAAGAGCCTCAGTTAAGGAGAAGAGTGCATATATAATAGGGAGTAGCTGGTGGTGAGAAGGGTATGTAATCAGAACATGGGAACCTTGTTCCCAAGGGGAGCTGAGATAGAAATATCCTGAAGGAAGATGAGTTAGAAAGATTCCAGAAAATAATTAAGGATATTGTTGGTAGTACTGTTGACTGTCTTTCTAGGATGGAAACTATTTTTTTCTAATTGCATTAGTTGTTTTTTCCATCACATATTTTCATCAATGCCAAACAAGGATATTGTTGGCAAGTTTGGATGTGCTGTCATTGATGTCAACATGTTTGTTAGGCATTTTTTCTAGAGAAACAATATGTTCAGAGGTATGGTGAGGAATAGTTACTGAGGAGATGTAGTCACGCACCTCATGGGATGATATAAAGGTTATTTAATAAGTCCATGTCATGTTTTAGGCGTTGACATGATGATTTGAGTAAGTTATGAGATCACAGATGGTTACTAGCTACTTGACTATCCTCCAGTATAATAGAGTTGCAAAGTTTAGATTCATGCATGTACACAGGTAGATATCTCTGGTCATGTAAATGGGAATATATTTAAGACATGGTGATGTATATTTCTTGTAAAGGGTTCATGATTCTGAAGGTCCGCAAGGAACTTGCAAGTGTTACAAAGAAAGGTGACGGTGTTCTTGCAGTATACCATAGAATGCTAACAAATCTATTAGCTGGGATGGATTTAATTGTTTTTTTGAACTTCATGATGCCTAAGGATATTCTTGGATTATTTCCTGATGATTTGGTATTCTACATCGATCAAGGTGATGAGATTTGAATGGAATTTCAAGTTGGTGATAAGATCTCTTATGTTCTTGGCTAACTTGATCAGTAAAACATTTTATGGGAAATTGGTAATTTTCTTTATGATAGAGTTATGAACTTGGGGTGGTTATGAAGGATCTAAGCTAGTTGGCAAATATGCTTTGATCAGGATCATTGATTTTTGTGCAGTATGATTAAAATTGAGAGTTGGGTTTTTTCAACTTGTTCTTAATAAAAGGGTTGATGAATTATTAAAAAGTGTGTGGTCGTGCAATAGAAGGATTCATCACAAATGCGAGGGATTTCTTGAAAATAAATTTTTCAAATCTAGATAAGGTTGAATTTCTGACCTAAAGGAGTGAGAGAGAATTGCAATAGGGATTTGATTATACTTCAATGAAACTTACCAAGGCATAATTAGATGCTACTATATAGTCTAGAAATTAATCATATTGTAGTCTGATTTATGTTTGTAACACAAAAAGTCTTCCTTAGGGTTTGAGCCAAAGGCATTCTGAGCAGTGAGCTCTAGGAAGTATGCTTAAATGCATGTCCATTCCTCATTTCTAATAAGCTTATAATTCTAACAAGGTATTATTCTTATTGTGATAAAAATCCTTGGGTTATGTGTTGTGGATGTTTTTTCTAATTTTTGCATACATGTTTGTTTCATTTTAAATCAAACATAAGGGTTTTAATGGTTAAGGGTTTTAAAGAGATAGAGTTTTTGGTGCAGCAGATTCACTCCACCCCTCCTCTTAGTTTCTTTCTACCTTACTTCCTATAATTTCAACCACTAAAAGCTTTAACACAAAAATAAAAATCTTATCATCATAGCTTCTCAGTAAAAGTTAAGTTGGCTTTATTTTCTTCTTTGGAAGCTTCTCTCCTTATCAATCCTCTTTTGAACTATGTTTTTCCTTGCTATTACTCCTTTAGGTATAAGCGCTTTCTCTCCTTCTATAGAGGGTTTTAATTCTTTCAACAAAATACTATGGTTGAGATACAACTTCATCACACAAACTCATAATGGTGGCTTTGACTAAATTTTGTTCGTGTTATAAGATCCATATGATCTTCTTCATACAAATCAACTTTTTTTTATTTGCAATACCTTTTCCTTTACTCCTTCAACCTGATAAATGATGAGCTTCACCTTTTTTGAGGTGGTTTTAAACTTGGAAAATTATGCTAGCTCTTCCTCTTTATTTATATTCAGGGGCAATTTCACTATATCACGCACACAATCTTCACTGCACTTCCTTTCACAATTTGGTTGTAAACAAACTCTTTGACCTATTCCTTTTTGAATCTTCAATCTCCTCACTTGAGGGTTGGCTTCACCTCTTTTGTGGTGACTATATCTATATTGACAATAGGTTGGATTCAAAAATACTTTGCCCATTCAAAATGGGCAGCTTCCCTTTTGCAAACCTAGGAGATTTTTTCTTTAGTGCTCTAGCTAGTTGTTCAACCTCCCATGATCTCTTGCTTGTGCAAATTCTTGAATCCATAAAATGAATTTCTTTGTCTTACAAGAAGCTCTGATACCAAAAGAAAGAAATACAAAATTGTAAAACAAATAAATTATTCAATTGATTCAAGAGATTACAAGAGCTTCTTGATCAAATGACCATAGATCAAACTAATTGATTATGAATCAATTAGAACTGCCTCAATATATAGAAGTCTTGATACATCTAATTTCATAATGCAAATCTTGTATTATTACGTTTAAAGCAAAATGCTAAATCTTTATAATAATAAAAATTAAAACTAAAAAAATTAAAGCATAAAACAATACAAGTGGATGGAATTACTAAATATTCC
>MU225508.1:654869-667611 GCA_018584345.1 Thuja plicata | reverse complement strand
GTCATATAATTTTTATGGTGTTTTATTTACATATACTATATTGTAAGTTGAAAAAAATCCAAGTAGGTATTTTAACATTCAAGAACACGCTCGTTCGAAAAAATAAAAAAAATAGCAAATCATGTCGGAAAAATTTACAACTTATATGTAACACTACAGGAGAGAGTCTTCTTCAATAATATGTAATTTTTTTTGTATTTGGTTTAAATTTGCTAGGGCAAATGTGGAGGGATAAAAAAACTATTAATTTCGGGTAATTCTGACTTTGAATAGTTATAACAGACAAAATATATACCGAAAACCAATTTTTCTTTTTTTATGCCCTAGCTGTACATGTTATCTAAAACATATTGTGAAATCAGAAGAAAAAAAGATTATTTGCATATATTAAAGTGGAGGGAACTAGACCTTACATTTTCAGAATTTTTTGAGCAATTAAAAAATGGACTTCAAAAATTAAAAAACTAGGTCAATACTTATTCAAATTTTTTTTTAAAAATTATAGGCATAAACTAGATCCAATTTTACACATTTCATTAGTTTACATCATTTTCAAATTCTAAACACAAATATCACTTTTATGTCATTAAAGTTCAATAGTTTTGCATGTCGTGGTCCTCTTTGTTAAAGTGTGACACAGGTTTGTACTTTTACCCCAACCCAAAAGGCATAACCATCCATTCGTAAAGTCCTTCGATATTCTTAAAATAAGTTCTCCTCTCATCTCCACCTTTGATTCTTAGCTAATGATACCCACTTTTAAGACCTATTTGGGAGTAATGTTGAGCTCCTCTGAGACAATCCATTAGATCTTCTATCCTCACTATTGGGAACCTATACTGAATAGTGATCCTATTTATGGCCCTGTAATTAGTACACAACCTCCAAGTACCATCTGTCTTTGGGGCTAAGATTGTGGGAACAACACATGGACTTATGCTCTTTCTAATCAACCCTTGGTCAATTAGTGCTTGGATTTGGTTATCAATCTCTAAATTATGTTGTGGGGTCATTTTATAAGCAGCTTTGTTTGGAAGTAAGGCTCCTGGAATGAAGTCAATCTTATGACTAACAGTCGGCTTAGGTGGTAGGGTAGCTGGTTGACCATTACTAACTATGGTATGGTATTGAGTTAACAACCTTTGGAATTCTAAAGGTAACTCTTCCCTCTCATTTCCCTCTTCATTCTTTGGTTTCAAAACCAAAGCAAAGCCCACTCCATCTTCTTTGTCTAGTGTCTTTAATAATTCTATCTTACTGACCAACAGTAGGTTAGGATCCCCTTTCTTCTATGCACCTTCTTCCAAGATTTACTGTATGTTGAAAGTCACTCCATCTTTCTTAAAGGAATATGAGTTCTTAACTCCATCATGCACTGCAGCTTGGTCGAACTGCCAAGGTCTACCTAATAATAGATAACAAGAATCCATTGGAAGAACATCACACAACACTCTGTCCTTATACCTCCATATGGAAAATTCTACCCAACCTTTCCCATTAACTATTACATGTTGATGTTTAATCAACCAAGTAACCCTATAAGGATTCGTATGAGGAATCCTTGTCAACTTTAATTTTTCAATAGCTTCTAAAGAAACTATGTTATCAGTAGAACCCAAATCTATGATAACTTTACAAAACTTACTGAGTACCTTGCATTTGACTCAAAAAAAAGAACTTCTTTTTCCTTGCTCTTCTTTGATGGGCTCTTTGAGGAGTGCTCTGTGAATCATCAAATTCTACGCCATCTCAGAATATAGGGTGACTTCTACTATCTTGCTGATAGAAGACTCTTCTTGCACATAGTGGACTCTCTTCTCTCCTCCTTGTGATGTAGAGCTCTTCTCAAGAAATCTATATGTAGGGTGCCCAAACTATTGACAGTTATAGCACTTCATTAAAGAAAAATAAGATCATCTTCCATGGTTATTGATTCCTCTTGAACTTTTATTTGAACCTCTTCCTCGGTTGTAACCATTGCTCATGTTACTGGATTCTCCTTGATTCTCAGTGAGTTTGGACTCACTGTAACTCTTATCTTCCAAATTCCTTCCTCCATATCCTCCTTTATGACCTCTACTATCTCTTCCTCTTCCTCTACTATTAGAATCTTTCTTCTTTTGTTACTTCTCCTCTACCTTGAGGGATGATAGCATTGGTGTACTATCTTGGGGCTTAAGAGACTAATTTCCTTTTGGATACTCCACTTGAGACCATTTAGATACCTTACTACTTTTAGGTTTCCTCTTCGATTACATGCAACCTTAAGCATAGATGATGAAATTCTTCTTTACAGGCACTGACTTGCACTTCATAATCATCAAGAAGATGTGTTTCCTTCATTTTTTCCACCATACCTTTCCAACTGGTCATGGGGTTCTTTCCTTCTTTTTTCCTTTTTTCTTGGACAAATATCCACGAAGTGAGAGCAGTCCCTATCAATCTTGTCTTGGCTATTCTAACATTCTAAGCTTTGGTCACATTGTCACAACCAAAGTGATTCTTGAGACCTTCTATCCACTCCATGATTAATTCTGGTTCCATCTTGCCACTAAAGAGAGACACACCTTCCAAGGACTTACCACTCATTGCTTTCAAAGCTCTCAAGAATGGATCTTCTTGAAGCACAGGGTCTAGCTCTATATTATATCTTCCTTGATCACTGATTTACCCTTTCCATTATCTTCTCTCATTAGTTAACTGACTACTGCAGTCCTAAGCGACACTTCTTATAACTTAGTTACCATTTCAGCCAACTGTTCCTTTCGGATACTATTCTCCTCATTTTCTCTTATACAATCTTTGCCAAGTATGCATTGGTCACCATTTTTGCATGAATCTATAGACTCGTCTGAAGACAACACTCGAACAATACAAGCCCAATCTTTAGGCTCTGATACCAATCTGATGGGTAACAAATTTCTTCTCTACATAGTGAGGATGACTCTATTCTGAGGTATCTTTCTTGACCTCCTATGGTATTCTCAAGCCATAAATCGAATTAAATCACTAATGACTTTACCTCCTTCTCAAGAAACAAATCCCATCAACAAAACTATTTCCTACACATTCAGTGAACCTACAAGGATAGTTTCACCCTAACCAAACAAGCTCATTCAGTCCAAACACTCATAATATACTTCTTACTTTCTTCCCTAGCTAGACCATTACCAAGCTTGCATAGGGTAAGAACTTCCCAATCATAACTATCACTTCTCCTACAAAAAACAAAGAAAATGAAACTATATATAGGGTTTCCTCTTGATTCCATCTAGACACATGGTCCTCACCATGGATTTAAGAACCTCGAGGAGCCATACAATATTTACAATCCCAAAACGGGCCAGAAGCTCAAAAACTTGCAAAGTGAAAACAAACCAAGCTACTAACACTTATAATGGACAATAATTCTCAAAGATAGCCTAGAAACACACTTTGCAATTTTTTTATTAACTTATTGAATCTCTCTCTAAAAACTCCTCTCTTTGAAAAACAACCTGCATCCAACTATATATCCCTCATCCTTCAACAATATTTCACCAACATCATAAATGAAGGCATGGGCAATCATTACGTAACCTGCCCATCACTCAAACAGGTGTAACTTCCCATTTAAGATAAAGACAACATGTAAGGAGCCATTATGATTGACTATTTAGGTCACAATAAACAAAGCCTTGTTTTTCGGGTCATTAACCGGTGTTACCGAGCATCAGCACTGAGCGTAAGAATAAAATGAGCATATGCACTGAGAAAAAGTACAAACCAAACACCAGAGAGAAACACTGAGCAACATCACTAAGTGACATCACCAAGCGATTTCACTGAGTGACATCACCAAGTGATATCACCTACCAAAATCACTGAGCGGCCCGAGCAGCTTCACCGAGCAACATAGTGTAAACTGAGCACCAGTACTACCAGAACAGCAGCATAAACCTAGAACTTCTTCTTAATTCCTTTTCACAATATTTTTTTTCTATTGCCTTGGTAGGATTTCCAAAGGCTTTCAACCTACCTTAACACACACTAAACTAAAAAATAAGTAACTAAACAACTATTGTGTTTGTTCACCGAATTGACCTCGGTCATTAGAAGAGTGGATGAATACAACACCTTACAAACAACTTATAAAACCAAAATTATTTCTAACCTAGTTGCTCCTACACCATACTCCCCTAAAAGAGAGAAATCAACTTCCAAGTGATTTGATCAAGTCAGGGTCGATGCCCAACTTCTTGAAGTCAGTCTCTTGTACCCATGTACCCTTCGAATAAACTTTTCCTTTCCATTTGACCATATGTTCCATGTAGGTCTGCTTTCTACTCTGCTTAGCAACTCTTGAATTTAGAATCTTCTTGGTAATTAGTTTTGGTGCAACTGGAAGTTTTAGTGCTTTGAGATCCTCCATATCTGCTACCAGATCAGGACCTCCTTATGGAATTGGTCCTTTATAGGACACCGGATCTACCACATTGAAAACTAGAGATAATCATATGTCTGTAGGAAGATCAATTTTATAAGCATTAGACCCATACTTGGCCAAAATTGTACAAGGGCCTATCTTCCTCATCTAAAGCTTACTAAAAACACCCTTTTGTAGCCTTGCTTTGTTTAGGTGCACCATGACCAAATCTCCAACCTTGAACTGAACATCTCTTTTCTTGGCATCTACCTTATGCTTGGGGTGAGTTATACTCTCCATTAATGCTTTATTCACTGTATCATGGACTTCTTTCATGAATTGAGCAAAATATTCAGCAAACCCACTCTTCTCTACATTACCTCTAAGATCCCTGAGTTCACATATACCCCTAGGATGAATCCCAAATTCTATTTCAAAAGGGATCTTTCTTATAGATCTATTAACCGTATAATTATAGGAAAATTTTCCTTGAGAAAGTAATTGATCCCATGATTGTCCATATTCTTTTGTGAGGCATCTCAAAAATTTTCCTAAAATTTGGTTCACTACTTTAGTCTGACCGTCGGTCTATGGATAATATGCCAAGCTAAGGGAAAGATTATTACCAAGCTTCTGCCACAAGGTTTTCCAAAAATGACTCATAAACTTAGAGTCTTTGTCTGATACAATACTCAAAGGTAAGCCATGTATCCTTACTTCCTTTCTAAAGAAAAAAATTTCTATGTAACATGCATCTTATGCGTTCTTCAATGGCACAAAGTGAGCCATCTTGCTGAACCTATCCACAATAACAAAAATGTTGTCCATTTCCTGCTTGGTCTTCAGAAGTCCAACTACAAAATCCATACTAAGGCATTCCCAAGGTCTATTTGGGATTGGAAAGGGCTGATAAGATCTGACATTGGAGGAAATCCCCTTAGCCTTTTGATAGATTATACTAGTCTCTACATATATTTGGACATCCCCACTCATTTTTGGATAATAGTAGTACCTCTTTACCAATTCTAGAGTTTTATTCAACCCAAAATGTCCACTTAATGAGCCATTATGCTTCTCTTGTACTAAGTTATCCTTCATTGAACCTTTTGGTACATATAATTCTCCACCTTTAAACAAAAGACCTTCTTGAAGAGTATACTTAGAATAGTCACTATGAAAATGATTTTTAAAACCTTGACATACCTTGTGTGCTGTTGAAAAGTCTTCATCTTCTGGAGACAGATTCTTGAAGCTTTCCGTGCAAAAAATTCTTAACTGAACTTCTTGTACAATGAGAAATCTTCTTCTCAATGCATCTGCTACTTTATGCTATACTCCTTTCTTGTGTTTTATGGTGAAGGTATAGGATTGTATATACTACACCCTCTTATATGCTTATGGCTTAGTCTATCCTATGAATTCAGAAAAATTACAACCTGGTTGTCGCTAAATACTATAAATTATTTAGGAAGGAGATAATCTCTCCACTTTCTTAGTGCTTTCACTAATTCATATAGTTCCAAATCATATGAGAATTACTTCTTCTTTGCATCACTAAGTTTTTCACCAAGAAAAGCTACTGGTTTTCCTTCTTGACTCAAAACTGCACCAACAACAATATTACTAGCATCACATTCCACTGTAAAAAGCTTGTTGAAACAAGGAAGTGTCAGTATCGGTTGAGTTTCTATCCTTTCCTTCAAGTGTTCAAATCTCTTAGCAGCCTACTGGTTCCATTGGAACTTGGCTTTCATACCCCCTATTATGGTATCTAAAACATGTGCGTTCATTTCACTAAACTATCTGATAAACTTCTGGTAGAACTGTGCTAGCCCATGGAATCTTCCTACCTATGTAGTATACTTTGGTGTAGGCCAAGTCAATATTTCTTCCACTTGGATTGTATGTATATTCAAGTTACCCTCTGAGATAAGAAAACCCAAGTATACCAACTCTTCTTTCATGAACTCACTCTTTTCCAAGTTGATTTTCAACTTCTCCTCATGCAATCTTTGCATAACCATTTGTACATGTCTAAGATGATCCTCTTTTATTTTTTCTAAACACTAGGATGTCATCTAAGTACACTACAACCCATTTTCCAATGAAGTCCTTGAAAATATCATTCATCAATCTCATAAATTTGCTTGGGGCATTTGACAACCCAAAATGAATAACCATCCATTCGCAAAGTCCTTCGGTAGTCTTAAAAGAAATTTTCCACTCATCTCCACCTTTGATTATTATCTGATGATACCCACTTTTAAGATATAATTTAGATTATCTCCACCGAGACAATCCATTAGATCTTCTATCCTCGGTATTGAGAACCTATACCGACTAGTGATCCAATTTATGGCCCTAGAATCGGTACACAAACTCCAAGTACCATCCTTCTTTGGGGCTAAGACAGTGGGAACAACACATGGACTTATGCTCTTTCTAATCAACCCTTGGTCAATTAGTTCTTGGATTTGGTTAGCAATATTTGAATGTTGTTGTGGGGTCATTTTATAAGCATCTTTGTTTGGAAGTGTGGCTCTTGGGATGAAGTCAATCTAATGACTAATAGTCCTCTCAGATGGTAGGGTAGCTGGTTGACCATTACTAGTTATGGTCTGGTATTGAGTTAACAACCTTTAAATTTCTAAAGGTAACTCTTCTTTCTCTTGAAAACCAAAGAAAAGCCCACTCCATCTTCTTCTTCTAGTGTCTTTAAGAATTCTCTCTCACCGAACAAAAGTAGTTTAGGAACCCCTTTCTTCTCTGCACCTTATTCCAAGATTGACTGTATCTTGAAAGTCAATCCATCTTTCTTAAAGGCATCAAATTTCTTAGCTCCATCATGCACTTCAGCTCGGTTGAACTGCCAAGGTCTACCCAATAATAGATGGCAAGTCTGCATGGGAAGAGCATCACAAAACACTGTGTCCTAATACCTCCCAATGGAAAATTCTACCCAAGCTTGCTCATTAACTATTGCATGTTGATATTTATTTAACCAAGTAACCCTACAAGGATTAGTATGAGGAATCCTTGTCAACTTTAATTTTTCAATAGATTCTAAAGAAACTATGTTATCAGTAGAACCTGAATCTATGATAAATTTACAAACCTTACTGAGTACCTTGCATTTGTCTTTTTTTTCTTGGCTCTTCTATGATAGGCTCTTTGAGGAGTGCTCTACGAATCATCAAATTCTACCCCATCTTGGAATCTAGGGTTATTGGTTCTTTCTACTGAACTGTTATAAGATTGTCTTCCTTGGTTATTGGTTCTTCCTCTTGAACTTTTATTTGAACCTCTTCCTGGGTTGTAACCACCTCTTGTATTACTGAATTCTCCTTGATTCTCAGTGAGTTTGGACTCACTCTGATTCTTAACTTAAAAAATGCACCTTGAGGGCTATCTAATATCATTGGTGTACTGTCTTGGGGCTTAAGAGACTAATTTCTTCTTGGATACTCCACTTGAGACCATTTAGATACCTTGCTACTTTTAGGCTTTCATCTTCCATTACATGCAACCTTAAGCATAGCTTGTGAAATTCTTTTGTATAGGCACTGGCTTCCAAGTCTTATTTTTCTTAGATTCTATCTTTTCTTGTGCAATTACACTTCATAATCATCAAGAAGATAAGTTTCCTTCATTTTTGCCACCATACCTTTCCAACTGGTTATGGGGTTGTTTCCTTCTTTGGTCCTTTCTTCTTGGACGAATTTCAACCAAGTGAGAGAAGTCCTTCTCAATCCTGTCTTGGTTATTCTAACTTTCAGAGATTTGGTCACATTGTCACAATCAATGTGATTCTCGAGACCTTCTATCCACTCAATGATTAATTCTAGTTCTAGCTTGCCACTAAATAGAGGCACACCTTCTAAGGACTTACCCCTCATTTATTTCAAAGCTTTGAAGAATGGCTCTTCTTGAAGCACAGGGTCTGGCTCTGGTATTATATCTTCCTCAGCCACTGATTTATCCTTTCCATCAGCTTCTCTTATTATTTCACTGACTGCTACAGTCCTAAGCTACTCTTCTTCTAACTTAGTTTCCATTTTGGCAAACTTTTCCTTTAGGAGTCTATTCTCCTCTTTATGCTCTTCTACATTTTTCTCCAACTACGTATTGGTCACCATTTTTGTGTGAATCTATAGACTCGCCTAAAGACAACACTCAAACAACACAATACCAATCTTTAGGCTCTCATACAAATCTAATGGGTAATAGATTCCTTCTCTACAGAGTCAGGCTGGCTCTATTCTGAGTTCTCTTTCTTGACCTCCTAGGGTATTATCAAGCCTTAAATCAATGTGAATCACCAATTAATTTACCTCCTCAAAAGATGGCTCCCATCAACAAAACTATTTCCTCCATATTCGGTGAACCAATAGGGATAGTTTCACCCTGACCAAAGTAGCTCATTCAGTCCAAACACTCATAATATAATTCTTACTTTCTTCCCTAGCCTTACCATTACCAAGCTGTCCAGGGGTAAGAGCTTCACGATCATAACTATTTGTATCATCTTAAAATGGAAGCACTTCCATATTAAGAGTGTTTAGCCCTCCTTAGGGGACATTTTTGGCCTGTACCATATCATCCTCCTATTTATACATCACCTCATGCTTCTGTGCTGGTTCAAGACCTTGATTAGGTCTCTCTGGGCACCTTCTATCCCACCTGGCACTTTTTCCAGGGGTTCTGACCCCCTGGGTCAAGGTTGACCTCGACCCTAACCTAGGTCAGGCTCGACCTCAACCTTGAACTAT
This sequence comes from Thuja plicata, assembly GCA_018584345.1. Taxonomy (NCBI): domain Eukaryota; kingdom Viridiplantae; phylum Streptophyta; class Pinopsida; order Cupressales; family Cupressaceae; genus Thuja; species Thuja plicata. The sequence continues at coordinate 658,437 of MU225508.1, read as the reverse complement.
GGCAAAGTTGACCTTGACCTTGACCTAGGTCCCCCTTTCAAATTTGGAAATTTGTCAATTGTCGAAAGTCATCCAAAATTCATTTCCCACTTCCGGGTCAGTTGTTTTAGGGTTCTGAAGAAGTAAATATTAAATTATGTTTAATATAGGTCCTCTTCTAGGGGCATGGGTCTAATTGGAATTTAAGTCTCCTATGTCAACCTCCTTAGAAGATTGTGCTCTAGTTTGATATAAAAGGAAGCCTTTCTCTCCCATTTTCTCTAAGTCTTCCAAGTGCAAAAAGCTCTAATCAAGATTTTGTCAAGAAGCAAAAGGTTCAAGCATCCATTTCCAAGCTCTCAAGGTGTTCAAGTCTTCCTCTCAAGCATTCAATTTCTCCATTGAAGATCAAGGATTCAAGATTTCAATCCTTTGAAGGGATTTGGTTCAAGCATTCAAGATTTATCATTCAAGCCCTAGATCTAGCCATCATGATGGTGTGATCTTCCTTCAAGATCCTTTGTGCATCCTCAAGACTCTTTCATCATCTCTTCAAGGTGGATTCTAAGCATAAAATCATGGAGGTTTATGGTTTCTAAAGTCCATGCTTTCATATTTACATACTTGCTTACATTTGAAGTACAATTACATATCCATTCAATATCATAGCTTCATTGTTAGATTCACTTCTACTACTTGCTAGCATTCTGTACTTTATTGATTTCAAGGTTAATTCCTAAATCAGGGTTTGACTAAGGAAAACCCCTCCCCCACAACAAACAATCTCCTTTTTCTTGTAGGTACAGGTACAAAATAGTGGATTTGAACCCAGATCTGGATACCCTTTTCAACAAACTTTCAGGATCCACGAACAGAGTCACTTTCAAATCTGTACAGGTCAAGGTTGACATTATTGGGTCAGGGTTGACATTTGTGGGTCAAGGTTGACCTTTTTCATAAGATGACATCAGAATAGAAAACAATTTCTGGGTTTTGTTCGTCTCTGTGTTTCCTTTCTGAATCATACTTCAGTTTTTATAGAAACAGAGCAGAGACCCCAGAAAACAGCATTCTTTGATCTACAACATTTCAAGGTTAGTGCATTTCTGTAATGTCCCCATCTTTTTAGCATCTCAGTGGAGTTCTTAGCCTTTACATTCTCCAAAGGCTAAGTGGAGAAATAAGTAGAAATTGATTAAATTAATTTCTTATAAAGTCATTAAATAAATTAAAATTAAAAAGTGACTTTATATTTAATTAATTTTATTAAAAGTGACTTAAGTGATTTATTTAAATATTTTAATGTTATTATAAAGTTATAAAGTAACTTTATAATAATAAATTCACTTTAATATTATAATGTGCGAATATGTCTTTTATCCCACATGGGCCAGGAAAGTGTCTGAGCTCTCATAAGAATAGAATAAAGAGGGACTTAAGAGCTCATTCTCAATATCCATAGAATTAATATTTGTTTGATATGAACTTTGGAGAAGAAGCCAAGGGTTTCTGATTTCAGTTAGCCATTGGAGAGCGTCAATTCTTTAGTGTTGCAACCATTTGAGGTGGTGAAATATCCATCAAATTTGGTATTTTGGAGGGCATCATCAGCATATTGGTGGAGGAATACTAGATTATTCAAGGGTTTTCAAAGTTATATGTTTGCAGTTCATTTCAGGTTGAAAGAGGTTACTTTTCAGAAGTTTTAATCGCTTCTATAGTAAAACGCTACAGTGCCACATGAATAGTAAAATGCTACAGTGTCACGTGAATAGTAGAAATGCTATAGTGCTGCCGTGAACAGTAAATTTCAATTTTTGGAGCAATTCCAGGTTTTTATCCTTTACATTTTGCATTGCTTTGAGAGTAGATTTGTTTTGGGGATTGGTAGGTTTGTTTTAAATTTGCTGTGGAGAGATTGTAGACTGATTTATATCAGAATTTCCTGATAGAAGTCAGAGGGAATTAATTTTATTTATAGCATGAATTGTCTTATGTTTCATTGTCAAAGATGCATATTTTCTCATTTGTAACCAGTGTTTATATGTTCCAATAAAATACAAAAAATATTTGCATTGCCATTGTTAGTCATTTGGAGTTTGCAAGCATATCTCTTTTAGTTTGGCAATTAAAAACAATCAGCATGGAGAACAACGTTATATTCCTTGTGCAAAGTGTTTGACGAAATTCTCAAGTTAAGAAACTAAAAATCAGAATTGCAAGGGATATTACAATTTCTCCTATCTATTTCAATTCAAATCCTTAATCATTCTAAATCTATCACACATTTACACCCATTCATTCCAAAACACATTTTAAAAGGGAAACCTAGGATCTCCTTCTTTATTCTTATTTCCAATAGATTGATTCACTTATGCATTAATCCATTTTGGGTTGATCAATTTGGATCCTTCCTTTGTGCATTTGAGAATAAAAGGGGGGATATCTTATTTTTCCCTCCACTCTAAGAATTAAGTGTAAAGGTGATAAGTGATTTGAGTATCAAAACACTCTTATTCCATAACATCATTTTTCTCCTTTACGTTTTGGTGAACCCGTGATAGATAATTCTTTCTTTTTGGTGTTAGATGTGCATTTCCTATTAGATATTGCATGCATATAGAAGCAGGTTTTATTTTATGCTCTTGCATTTATATTTCAAAATTCATAAAAATCACAAAATTTCTTTAAATAATACAAAAACATTTACATTTTTCATGCTTGTAGTGTTTCCTTGTGTTCAACATGTATGATTTCTATTTTGAATACTTTGATGAGGATTTTGTTGTACAAAATGATAGATCCCTTAATGAGGTACATGGAAGTGAGGATCAAAATGGTTTGAATGAGATCTCCATTGATCCTATTCCTATTTTATCCTCCTCTACAATCTCTTCAATTCACCTTTACCATAGAAATGAGTTAGGGATAAATGTTAATTCTTCTCCTAATATATGTCTTTTCTATGAGCCTACTTTAGAATATAATTCTTCCCCCTTTAGGGATCAAACTCTAGGCGCTCTTACAATGTGCTTTATTGATAGGGAGGATAATCCTCCTATTTGGGATGAACCTTTGGATTTTGATGTTGATTACTCTCTTCCTCATGAAGCCATTATGGATAATCCTCCTATTTGGGATGAAATTTTGGATTTGGATGTCGATTATTCTCTTCCTCATGAGGCCATTAGGGATGATCCTCCTATTTGGGATGGACCCGTGGATAAAGACATTGATTTATCTCCTCCTTCTGAATATGATTTGATACAAGAGGGTGATTTATTAATGGATGACATATTCATACATGATCATGACTCTTTTTCTAAAACACACTCCCCTTATGTGGACATTTTAGAGAAAGAAGAGAAAATTATTGACACATTACCTCTAATTGGGATTCCTTTTAGTGATGAGGCATTAATGGAAAATGATATGAATTCCCTTAATGATCTCCCTCTTAGCGATGATCCTATAGAGCATCACGCTCCTCCCCCATCTTCTCCTAGGATGTATTCCTTTATTTTTCCTTCTTGTGAATCTATCAAACATACTAATGATGACATAGTGACTACTAAAGTTCAATTGACTC
>MU225508.1:621500-639804 GCA_018584345.1 Thuja plicata | reverse complement strand
TATAAAAAGCCTTGTAACTTGAAGGATAAGTCAAGGTATAGGCCTACCAGCCTTGGTTTTGCAGAGCCAAAATTGTAGAAGTTCCAACCTTGCCTTGGTTGTGACTTGTTAGTTGGCCAAATCACTCGAGTTTCCCAACATTGGATTGGAAAGTCCATAGGAAATCCAATCTATCAATTTGATCACCAACACCACCTAGGCACACTCGACCAAGTCTAACTTGGCCGAGTCAGACGAGGCCAAGTCCCCTTAGTGGTCAGCCACACGTGAGCAGACGAGTGGGTGACCCACCCTTTCAATTGCAAGGGTATATATACAATATATTTGAAAAAAAAAACAAATATCAATTGTGAAATTAAATCCTTATTTCAGATTACATAATGGTTTTTAAAGCTAGGAGGCATTTTTCCAAGGAAGCTACAAAAGCATTTTGTGACCGGAGGAGTGTGACTTTGCAAGTTTTTTAATGAACAAAGATTCAAGAAAAAAAAATTTACTTCTATTTGAGCAATGGGAAATAAAAGGACTAGAACAAGGAAATATGATCGTAAAAGGGATGACCAAATGAAATGTCATATGAAACTTATCGAAGAGCAACCAGTCAATGTTGAACAAGAACCTATCAATGTTGAAGAACCTGATGTTGAAGAATGTGCAACTCAACTAGGGGAGGATATTGGTAGTAGTCAAGGTATACATATTTATCCTACAATGAAAAAATTGAGGGAGATGAATGAGGAATCATTTATCAGTCAAATTGCACAGGAGCACTTGATACCTGAAAGCACTATTAAATTGCATGTCAAAAACATGTGGAAGGAATAGTTTGAGGATAAAACTTTGGTGGGAAAAGTACAATTGTTTGCAAAGTTATTCAAGAAAAGAGAAATGACTCCGGTTTTGGAGTTGTTGGGTGTTGATAATAGGAAAATTGTACAAGGAGGTCAAGTAAAAGAAACAATAATTAAAAATTTGCAAGATGCATTGAATGTTGCTAACAGGATAGATCGTGGAGGATTTGATTCAAATGCTTCTAAAAGAGTGTTGATGACAATGATTTCTAGTAAGAGATTGACGCATAGAAATCAAGTTCGAGTAGTTTCTGATTTACTCAAGGTATCTCAAAGAACTATTGAGAGATATATTAGGGAGAGAAATGTGTTTGTTATGAACATTAAAAATAATTGGGTACATATTTGTAGATTTCCTCGAAAAGACAAAATTTTAGAAGATGTAAGAAGACAAGTCATTGAATTTTGGACCAACCACTCTTGCATTTCTTCCAATAGAAGGGACACTATATAGATTAAAGATGAAGAGATCGGTATGAAGATTTCACATCCAAAACATTTTGTTGATACTACACAAAGTGAACTATTTGAAATATTCAAACAAGAATTTTTAAATGTGAAAATAGGTCAGAGAATGTTTGAAATGTTGTGTCCTTGCTTCATACACATTAATAAGGTTTGTAAAAAATGTTTTTTTTGAAATCATGTTGAGTCTCACTTATACTTGCAATCATATAAGAAGGTTATGACAGTACTTAATCTAGATATGGTTCCTCAAAGTACAACCGATTTTATTTGATAAGTCAGAAGACTCAGATGAATTCAATGTCCAATATTGTTTGGAAAGCTACAATGGAAACAATTATTGTTTTGTCATTGATGTCAAACCATAAGTGGTGAGACTATTTCTATCTATTTGAGTACCATATCTATTAATTGAGGGAGGATATTTAACAAGAAGACCAAGAAGAATGGTTGAGTTATGAGGAATTACAAAGGGTACTTTATCACTTGGCACATTGGCAAAGTGATATGTTGTTTATCTTTCACTGACAGTTTACTGAGAATAATTTATGTCGAGCAAGTTTTGTGTTGGTCGAGCACCAGTGTGTGCCGAGTGTCAATAAATTTCTGAGGAACATAGTGTTGGCCGAGCAACAGTATTTTTATTATTGATGAGATTTAAGATCTCTGGTCGACATAGTTGATTTTATTGGGATATGTAAAGTTAATTAAGGATAAGCACATTTCATCTACACTATGTAGATGCACTGGTAACCATAATTAATGCATGGTTCAAAGATTTAATTAGTGATTGTATTGGATAAATAAATTAAATGTAATGATGGAAAGATCTGTTGGATCTAACCTAACCTAAGATCTACATTCTTGATTAAGCGGAAAAACATGTATCTCACCTTGATGGAGAGGTATATGATAACCTCAAGGGGTTATTCATGGACATAGCTATGTGTGAAGAGTATGCAAGTGGATTGCATGTTTAATTGGCTGATTGACAAGATCTAAGCAAAGAAAGCTGAGCAGAGATGTAGAGAGAGATTGCTTGACAAATTCCCAAGCAGATCTGGAGTTTGAGATGAGAATGGAGGTCACTTAATGAATTAGCATAAGAGATGAATTAGATCTATATTTCAAAGTAACTTATATGAATCAGATCAAACTTGTTGATTACTTTCTAACCATTGTATCAGTTGAAATCCTTTAACCATGTTGACCTAACAGTCATTGTATAAATCCTTTGAGCAAGGTGACATTCAGGTTGGAATGTTCTAAGTCCTCCAACAAGGCCACTCCTGACAAGGTGATTAAATCATTTAACTAGGTCACATTTAGCAATGTGTTTTGTAACCTTTAACAAGGTTGGCTCTTAACAGGGCATCGCTTCAGAAGAGTGAAAACTTGATAGCATGTTATTGGTGGTTTTTCCCAAATTGGGTTTCCACGTTAAATACTGATGCCAACTTATGTGAATGTTTATATTGTATTTTACTGTTAAGTTTCTGCAAGTTTATTTCATTTGAACAGTAAACTGCATACTTATATTGCTGACTTATGCTATCACTGCCAAGCAGATCTGAGTTGTTAAATTTGGTATAAATTTTCAATGGGAACATCTATACCTATGGATAACTGATTCACCCCTCCTCTCAGTTATTCTAAATTCATTCTAACAATTGGTATCAGAGCCTTGGTCTCTTGAAAAATTTTGAAGGTACTTGGAGCAAAAGATCAAGATGTGTAAAAGGGAGGTCCCAAAGTTGAACAAGGACAACTTTCTAGCATGGCAAAGCTTGATGAAATTTCATCTGGCTGGTGTTGGTGATTCAACTAAACTCCTTGTTGATCAAGAATATGTAGCCCCTACAGGAGCTCTCAATGCTACACAGTTAAGAGAAGAGCAAGAACATAATCAAGTAATGTTGGAGATTGCATCATCCCTGAACTATCATTTGTTTGAAGACATAAAGGACTATAAAAGCACAAAGAAAATGTGGGATACTCTTGAAACCATCTATGAAGGTGACACAAATATGCTAAGAGCCAAATCTGAAAGCTTGAGAGGGAAGTTTGATGAAATGAAAATGCAAGAAGGAGAAAATATAGTTTCATATTATGGTAGGATAAAGGAAGTTATAAATGCTATTAGAGGAGATAAAGGAACCATTGATGATAACACTATCATGAGAAAGGTATTGAGAAAACTTCTTCATATTTATGCTATTAGAGTATCTACAATTCAAGAATTGAGATGTACTCCTAACAACAATTTGACTTTTGAAATTTTGGTAGGCAAACTTACTGCATTTGAGATGTCCAATTTTGATAACTATAATCCACAAGCCATTGAATCTGCATTCAAGTCTCATATGGTCCTCAACAAATAAAACAAAGGAAATAAATGTGTGGATAGTGATAGTGACACTTCTGATGATGATCTAGAAGAACTTGAGGCACTTATGGAAAGAAGACTATCACGAGGAAAAGGAAAATTCAAAGGTAAACTTCCTATTATTTGTTTTTCATGTAACAAAGTTGGTCATATTGCTGCAAGATATCCTGATAAGAATGAAAAATATTAGAGAAGAGACAACAAGTATAAAGACAAAAAGGATGACCAAGACTTCAGTAAGTAAAAGTATTACAAAGACAAAGGTAAGAAGTCCCGCTATATAGTTGAAGAAGCTTCTGACAATGATTCTAACAAATTAGATGAAAATAATATAGAAGTTTTGTATGTTACAATGAAAGATGATGATAATGATGATGATGATGATGATGATGATGACAACGACAACGATGATGATGATGATGAGAAAATTGCACTAATTTCTTAGATGATTAAAGGTGATCGTTGGATTATTCGCAATGGTTGTTCACATCATATGACTGGTGATAAAGACAAATTTGAAACCTTAGATCAGTGTAAAGGTGGTTATGTTAAATTTGGAAATGATACACCATGTCATGTTAAAGGGAAAGGATCAATTCAATTGACTTAAAAAATTAGATGTGATGATGTATATTAGGTTGATGATCTTAATTATAACCTATTGAGTGTTTCACAGCTGAATACTTATGGTTACAGAGTTGAATTCCATCACAGGAAAGTCAAGATCTATGATACCAATGGAGAATTAGTTGGAGGTGGTGAGAAAACAAAAGGTAACTTGTTCTATCTGGATTTAGCTAATGAGATGGGCTTGTTTGCGCAATATGATGATGTTTGGTTATGGCATAAAAGGTTGTGTCATGTAAAATTTGATAACTTGGTAAGAATAAGCAAATTGAAAAAGGTTAGAAGGCTGCCTAAGTTAAAGAAACATGAAAATGCAATGTCAATTAGGCAAGATGACTAAATCTAGTTTCAAAAGAAAAACTCATACTTCTGAGAATATTCTACAATTGGTTCATACTGACCTTTGTGGACCTATTGGTGAGAAACGTTACTGTGGAGACAAATATTTTATCTTATTTGTTGATGATTATTCAAGAATGATGACTGTTATGTTTCTTAAGGAAAAATCTGATGCATTCTAGTTGTTGAAGTGGTACTTGGCAAAAGTTGAAAAGGAGACAGGTAAAAATTTGAAATGTCTGAGATCTGAAAATGGAGGCGAGTTTATTTCTAATGAGTTTAACATGTTTTTCAATGATAGAGGGATAAAAAGATAGATGTCCACACCAAGGACACCACCACAGAATGGTATAGCTGAAAGAAGAAACAAGTTTATCATGGATTGTGCCAGAACACTAATGATGGAGAAAAATGTTGCACAGAAATATTGGAGAGAAGTTGTCAGTACAACGATTTATACCCTGAACAAAGTAAAAGTGAAGAAAGTTACAAATACTACACCTTATGAGCTATGGTATAGATATGCACCTAGTGTAAGCTACTTTAAATTTTTTGGAAGTAGATGTTTCATACTAAAGGATAACATAAATGGAAAACTTGATGCAAAAGGTGAGGAATGCATATTTCTTGGATATTCAACTAAGAGTAAGGCATATAAGTGTTTGAATTCTAACACTAAAAAAATTGTGGAAAGTGCAAATGTTAGAATTGATGAATATGCAGAAAGAAATGAAGAAGAAAGCATGACTAAGCCTGAGAGTTAAAAATCATTTACCTATCCTAATGAGGTAGATTCTAACAAATTACTTGAAACTCAAATTGAAATCGCCGAGCAACAGTTTGCACCTGCCAAGTCACAGAACAAAATTGCTAGGCAACAAGAGGTGACTGTCGAGCTATCTGATGGAGATGTCGAGTCACAGTTTCAACCTGAATTGAACATAAATGATCAATCTAAAATAGAGAAAGAACCTACTTTGGAAAAATATATAAGAAGGCACGATAAACCTGATCAAATCATAGGAGCAAAAGAATTTGCAGTCATGACAAGAGGCAAATTGAGAGAAGACACCTGCTTGTTATGGTATTTTGAGCCTAAAATAGTAAAATATGCCTTAGACAGTGAAGACTCGATTCAAGCCATGAATGAAGAGATTGAACAAATTGAAAAGAACAATATTTGGACACTTGTACCTAGGCCAATTGATAAAAATGTAATTGGTACGAAGTGGGTATTCAGAAACATGTTGAATGAACATGGAAAGGTAACAAGAAACAAAGCTAGAATGGTATGCAAGGGTTATGCACAAGAAGAAGGAATTGATTATGGAAGGTGTCAGAACCTTACTTGCATATGCATCCTACAAAGGATTTAAATTCTATCAAATGGATGTGAAGTCAGCATTTCTAAATGGAATATTAGAAGGAGTCTACATAGAACAAGATGATGGATTTGTTGATCCAAGAAAAAGGAATATGGTTTGCAAGCTACAAAAAGCACTATATGGACTAAAGCAAGCATCTAGAGCATGGTATGAAATATTGCATAACTATCTGATGAAGATTGGATTTGCTAGAACTAATGACAACAACAATATGTATTTAAAGGCAGAGCAAAGTAAAGGTACTTTATTAGCTGAAATTTTTGTTGATGACATTATCTTTTGTGGACAAGATATGTTATGCCAAGCATTTGCAAAGTAGATACAAACTAAATTTGATATTTCTATGTTTGGTGAGATAAAAAAATTTGTTGGCTTACAAATATATCAGATGAAGAATGGTATCTATATTACTCAATCAAAATATGTCAAAGAGATACTAAAAACTTTTGGAATGGAAGATTCAAAACCAATGAGTACTCCCATGGCCACTGGACAAAAATTAACAAAGAATGATGAAGCAAAAGAAGTAAATCAGACACTGTACAGATCAATGAAGAATGGTTGAGTTATGAGGAATTACAAAGGGTACTTTATCAGTTGGCACATTGGCAAAGTGATATGTTGTTTATCTTTCAATGACATTTTACTGAGAATATTTTATGCCAAGCAAGTGTTGTGTTGGCAGAACACCAGTGTGTGCCGAGCATATTTTATTGTATGTGTCGAGCATCAGTAAATTGCCATGGAACATAGTATTGGCTGAGCAATAGTATTTTGATGATTTATGAGATTTAAGATCTCTGGCCGACATAGTTTATTTTATTGGTATATGTAAAGTTAATTAAGGATAAGCACGTTTGATCTACACTATGTAAATGCATGGGTAACCGTAATAAATGCATGAATAAAAGATTTAATTAGTGATTGTATTGGAGAAATAAATTAAATGTAATGATGGAAAGATCCGTTGGATCTGACCTAACCTAAGATCTATGATCTTGATTAAGCGGCAAAAGATGTATCTGAAAAAGATGGAGAGGTATATGATAAACTCAAGGGGTTATTCATGGACATAGCTATGTGTGCAGAGTATGCAAGTGGATTTCATGGTTAATTGACTGATTGGCTAGATCTAAGAAAAGAAGGCTGAGAAGAGAAGTAGAGAGAGATTGCTTGACAAATTCCCAAGCAGATCTGTAGTTTGAGATATTGAGAATGGAGGCCACTCATTGAATTAGCATAAGATCTGAATTGGATCTAGATTGCAAAGTAAGTTGTATGAATCAGATCAAACCTGTTGATTACTTTCTAACCATTGTATCAGTTGAAATAATTTAACCAGGTTGACCTACCAGTCATTGTATAAATCCTTTGAGCAAGGTGACATTCAGATTGGAATGTTCTAAGTCCTCTAACAAGGCCACTCCTGATAGGGTGATTAAATCCTTTAACCACGTCACATTTAGCAATGTTTTGTGTAACCTTTAACAGGGTTGGCTCTTAACATGGCATCACTTAAAAAGAGTGAAAACTTGATAGCATGTTATTGGTCATTTTTACCAAATTAGGTTTCCACATTAAATACTAGTGTCAACTTGTGTGAATGTTTATATTGTGTTTTATTGTTAAGTTTTTGCAATCTTATTTCATTTGAACAGTAAATTGCATACTTATATTATTGACTTATGCTATCACCGCCAAGTAGATCTGAGTTGTTTAATCTAATATAAAGCTTCATTGGGCACATCTAGACCTATGGATAACTGATTCACCCCCCCCCCCCCCCCCCCCCCCCTCTTAGTTATTCTAAATTCATTCTAACACATTGAAGTCTACATTTTGAAAAAAACTGTCAGATTCAGATGCATATTGTCGTTAAAGTGTTTGAAATTAGAAGATGAAGTAAACTAGAGTCTTTTAGAATTTTCTATCTAGATTCTAAATATATATTTTTATTTTTTCTTTTGAATTTATTTGAATGGCTTTTTTTCTCCCACGAAAATTGCTATGTTGCTGAAAACGTCATTTTCAAAAAGTTACATTGAGTTCATAGAGCATAACTATTTTTGTTAAACATATATCAATGCGATTCTTTTGAATTTGGTTTTGTAACATCCATACGGAGGGAATGAAATTGGTTTGATGATTTTTTTCATGATTATTTCATGTTTTATGAACGTTTGAAGTAGAGTAAACCATAATTTTGACATACCTTGACTGCATAACTTATAACTTATTGTGTATTTATCGAAATTCAAATTTTTTCTTATAGAAATTAGACTCAAAACCAGAGGGCACTATTATTTTTTAATTTTTTTTTCTCTTTTCTACTATTTCTGATTGAATGTCAAACTTTGAGGTTTATATTTGATACAAAACCTACATTTGATGCATGTCAAAAAACATAGACCTAATTAATTCAAAAATTGTCAAATATATATTTGTTAGAAAGCTCATTCAGAGTACTTGTGTGATGCAAAAGGATGTCTCTTATTATTCCATTTGAGCCCTTTGCTTGAGCCCTAAAGCCCTGAAAGATGCAGATTTCTATTAGCTTCTGCAAATGGCCTCTAATCAGAGGGTTTCGATAGAAACTAATTTCGATAGAAAGTAGTTTCAATCGAAACTAATTAGTTTTGATAGAAAATAATTTATATCAAAAGTATTTTCTATAAAATTACCTTTTAAGTTAACATGGGTATCGGTAAAAACCCAACTAAAATCTTCACTAGTTAGTTTCGATCAAAACTAAGCAAAAAAGGTAGTTTTGATCAAAACAATTAGGTACTTTTTATCAAAATTACCTAACCAAATCCTCCCACCTCACGAATTTCATGAGGAATTTCTTTCTCTAAAAAAGTAACACACTATTGTGGGTTCACCGATGATCAAATGAAAACTCATCGACCTGAGTTGCAATGGTGGCAATGCTAAAAAACATATCTACACGTGCATCCTTAATTGCAACATGTCCCACTCCACTGTAGGTTTCCAAACCTTTTGGAAGAAAAAAAAGATTTTGACCCACTAATTCCATCTTACTAGGGGGTTGTGGTGCTTCAAGTCATCTACACTTATCCTAATATCTCCCCTAACTCTGACCAGCATGTGGAGGTAAATCTGTGTAATCGACATCATAACCTAAATGGAACTCTACAAACAATTGTTTGTAGAAATATAATGACACCTCATCCTTTTGAGGCCACAGATGATGGGCCGCCAACTATCTCAGATATATAAAAGGAGCTCCTAAGTCATTTGTACATTTTGTTACCGTATATGCTCTAAACACCTTCCTTTTTATGTAATGGGTCCCAAACATGTTCTTAACCTGAGTAACAGAAACATCTAAATCAATTGTCCTCAAACCCACAATACATGTCATTGTGCTAGAGAGGCTATCGTAAAAAGCATCAGTAGATGTATCATTATATGGATTGTATGATTCATCCTTCTGAATCATACTCATCAACTCTGTGCAAATGGAAATCAATTTCTCTTAGCACTATTTTGCAACATCCTCTCTAGCGCAACTAGAGCGGCATGCATCCTCGAGATAGTCTCCTGTCTATGACTATCTCAACTATGTGGGGTATCATGGTAGCATGACGATGCTCATGCGGCCTGAATATTACGAATTCTACAATCTGAACCAGTAGAAGCCATGTGATAGACATGTAATATCTCTAGGGATAAAAACTGCTCGCTGCAAGTGGGCACATACATGTGTACATTCAATAGGAAATCAATTTATATATATACATGTGTTGAAAAGGAACATGTGTTTAAATTAAAAAATTAAAAATACCTATACATACATATTTCAATTAAATAAATTCAATTTACGTCTTCAACATGAAACATTTTTTCAAACAAAAGTTCATAAATTTTAAACATGTCAAATTGCATACATATTAACATAAATAGACATAATTTAACATACATGTCCATCTCAACAAAAATATCCATGACATCCCCTTAAGAATAAATATATCAAAAAGAAGATTGCATGTACATAACTTAAGTGATTTTATAAAAATACTTCAATATATACAAATTTATTAGCCTAAATTGACGAGCTACAAAAAATTAACAATTATAAAAATCTAATTACATGAATTATAACCTAGTACAAGAGTTAGGGTTTTGTTATATGTTAATTTTGAAATTTGTGTACATAATGAAAATGTAGAATGATCAAGTTGTGACAAAAATATTTTGTGGCACATTCTCTTAATAATAGGACCATGTATCCTAAATTAATTTCCTGTAACGATTGCTACGGATGACTAAAGACATACTCTTCATGAAACAAAAGTTATGCTTCTAATTTACATTTAGGATAAATTATATGTTTTAGGCTTAAGTTTACGTGTAAATGTTTCAAACTTTTGGGTTTGGGTTTGCGTTTATGTTTCAAAATTTTGGGTAAATTATATGTTTTTAACATCAATTATATCTGTTTAACATCAATTATATGACCTAAAAATATTTATTTCTTGAATATGAAGAAAAAAAATGTGACATTACAATGGTAGTAAAGAAATTATTTTAGATATATATTTAGAAAGAAAAAAAAATTATAAACAAAAAATAGGGACCTACCTCAAACTTGACTGAGTTTCTTCTCTCAGCCTCTCAACCACAATCGTATCCCCTCAATATTCAAATGAGGTGCTTGCAGTTGTTTTTGGGGTATTTAAAATGCCTGGTAGACTCGACCAAGTCTGACCCAGCTGAGTACTACTTGACCCAGTCTACTGGGCCACATAAGCGCCACTCAGCGCCCACATAAACTCGACCGTGTTAGACTCAGATGAGTCTGATGGGGCTGAGTCTAACTAGGCCGAATAGATAGAATTAGCCTAAAAGGTGAAATATTACTTTGCTTTCACCCAAAAGGACTTAGGTTTTCTTCAAAAGGACCCCAAAAAAAAATCCAAAAAAGACAAGGGGTCAAAACAAAGGGAGAAGCAAGGGGGTCCCCATGGCCAAAGAGCATAAAATGGGGTGTGTGTACTATGGAGCCAAAAAAAGAACTAACTACACTTTTTGGAAGAGTTGTATGATTGTTCATCTCAGATGCATTGATGAACACTGTTGGAAGTTACTAAGAAAACTTATTTTCCTCCTACAAACCCTACTAATTCATAGGAGGTCGCAGATTCTAAATAAGATATTAGAGTAAATGAATATTTGTTGAGTGCATTTACTGATGTTGTAATGACCAATGTCATAGAATTAAATACAATGAATGAGATATGGGTGAAGTTGCAGACCTTACATGAAGGAGACAAGGAAGTGAAGGTTTCCATGTTGCAGAGCTTTAAGGGAAAATATGAAAGTCTGAAGATAAGTGTAGATGAAAATATTGATTCATACATGCTTAGGGTAAATGACCTTGTGATTGATATCAAATGTGTTGGAGGTACCTTATAAAAAGATAAAATTATTACAAAAGTGTTGAGATCACTAACTCTTTCCTAAAGTCATAAAGTTACATCCATTGAGGAGATTAGGAAAGAGACAGATGTAACAAGAGATAAGATGGTTTGTAAAATTAGTTCCTTTTAATTGAGTACATTTGGTGATGCACTACCTAAGGTTTAGACTGCATTCAATGCTATTGTACCTAGGAAGGACATTCAGAAATAAGAACCAATAAAAAGATACACAAATAAATGGTTCAAAGGATATGAGAAGGAGATGAGGGAAATGGAAGAAAAAGAAAGGTAGCTTAAAGGGTTGGAAGCAGTGTTTACAAAAAAAGTACCTAGAACCACTACTGGTAAGTACAAGGGAAATTTTCCAATAAAATATTTCTCATACAGTAAGATAGGACATTTTTCTTCTAGATGTCCAGAGAGAGATGAGAAATGGAAGAGTAACGACAGTTTTACAGAGAAATGTTACTTTGTTGTTGATGATGTATTGTATAATGAAGGTTTGAAACATAATCTTTTAAGTGTTGTATAATTGATGGATAAAGGGTATGATCCTTGTTTAAAGAATGATAAATGAAATATCTTGAACAAATTTTGGATAAAGATAGCAACAAGAGCCAAAACAAAAAGTAACATATTTCATTTGAATAATTGTTTTAGAAGTTTCTTGATTTCTCAAATAGATGAAAGCTCTTTATGGCATAAGAGATTATGTCATGTGAAATTTGGTAACATTGTTGAGTTAGGGATTTGTTAGGTATAACTTCTACTTATTTTGTTAGGGATTTTCCTAGAGTGAAGAACCCTACAAATATTATTTGCAAGGAGTATTAGTTGGGTAAGTAGACAAGACTTACTTTCCATTCCAAATTAAACAATTATAATGGATTGTTAGATCTTGTTCATACTGACTTATGTTGTCCTGCTAAGACAAGAAGCTTTCAAGGAGAAAAATATTTCATTTTGATCATTGATCATTACTCAAGGATGGTATTGGTGACCATTTTCAAATTGAACTCTGAATCCTTTAACAAGCTTAAGATCTTCAAGTTTATGGTTGAGAATGAGATAGGGTTGAAGCTGGAATGCATGGTGTCTAATAGAGGAGGTGAATTCACATCTGGTGAGTTCAATAATTTTGTGAGATGCATAAAATAAAGAGACAATTGTCTACTTTGCGTACCTCACAACATAGAGTGGTGGAGGGAAATAATAGATAAATTCTTGACACTTCTAGTACTCTCATGCTTGAAGGGAATGTTTCGTACATGTTCTAGAGAGAATTAGTTAGCACTATAATATACACACTTAACCAAGTGCAGATTAATGGAAACACTGGTAAGACACCTTATGAAATTTGGTATTGAAAGGTTTCTATAGTTGAGTACTTTAGAATTTTTTGTAGTAAATGTTGCATCGAAAGAGATGAAAACCTAGGCAAGTTTGATGCAAGAAGTGATGAAGGTATATTCCTTGGATAATCTGCCTAATGTAAGGCATATATGTGTTACAACAAGAGGTTGGAGAGGCTAGTAGAGAGTGTCAATGTGAAGTCGAATGAGTGCATTGAGAATCTACCTTAATCCTACATATATGATTAGTGTTCTAGTGATAATCAATAAAGGCAAGAATAAGTTCATAACCAAGCTCCAAATGGTTTCATGAGTTCAAATGACGAGGCTTACACAAGTGGAGAAGAGGAGGCACATAGACTGGTGGTAAAGTAGAAGATACAAAGGTATGTGAGACTTAATTGTGTATAAAATCATATTATTGGTGACAAGAAAAAGTGTGTTTAGACTAGGAGAAGGATTGATCAAGATCAGATCTTAATATCATAGGTTGATCCAATTTATGATGATTGGAGTAAAGATACTAAAAAATAAATTGTGACTAAAAATGATCATACAGAGAAGGTCAAGATCATAGAAGAAAATCTTTAGTCATTTCTTGAAAGGGAAAGCAATCATGTTTTGATTAAGTAATAATAGGTTTTACAAGGACCCAAAACCTTTACAAATAATTTAAAAGATAAGCATAAAAGTTTAACACAAACTATGCAGCAACACCCATGAACTAAAGCCTAAAAATAAACATTAGCGACCGAAACATCATGCTTCACCCAAAATAGGATAGAAAAAAGATAGGACAATACAAAAAAAGACAACTAGATGCATTTCATTAAGTCTTCAGCCTGGACTACCATAAGCTACATCTAATCAGCTAAGTTCTTGAGCTCTTCCAGCCCCTTGTCATCTTTGGTTCTAGTCTTCCTTATGATAGCTCATGTACGCTTTCCTAGTCCCATAGTTTCCTTCAGGTCCTTTCCCTCTTTTTGGCCCTTTTCCTACTTCATCTTGCCAACCAATATTTTACTATGTTCTATGTAGGATTTAAAACTAAAGAGGCTTTGCTCCCCAATTTTTTCGCATGGTTTCTTCCAATTTTTCCATACTATTATGCAGCATTTGAGGCTTTCCCTCGAAATCCCCATCAATAGCCCTATCCTCTTTCTCATTCAATATTTTTTCAATCTTATAGACCTTGTCAACCATTTCAGCATAAGCATCTGCCCTACCAAACACATCCTTCATTTCATCGAGGCACACATCAACTAGTTTTTCTCCAAACTAATCTTCTTAATGAGGTTAACCTCACATATCATCACCTACATTTTCTTTTTAATATTGCGAACATCATCCATCAAATTTCCCAACATGCAAGTAAAATCCACCAAGCACTTCTTGTCTTTTGTCATATCATTTACCCCACTCCTTTCTTTGTCAGTTTCCTTATTTGTTGTATTTGTTGTAACCTTGGTCCTTGTAATATCTTTGTCAATACTATCCATGATCTCATCCACAACCTGGTTGACATTTTGTAGATTTTCCTCCTCCTTCTAATGTCGCCCTCCATCTTACCTTCTTACCCTATCTCCTCCACTATATTTTCCCCAATACTCTTCTCCTACTCCAACTCCTTGTCATCCTTAGAGGAAAGAACAATTCATCTCTTACTAGTAATTTTCATCCCTTTATTCTTTTTTATGCGGCCACTGAGCTCACGGGTAAAAGCATAATAATCTATCACCTTTTAAGCTAACTTGAGTGACTCGGCCCAGTTAGACTCAGCCCAGTCAGACTCGGGCTAGTCTAACTCAGCCGAGTCAACATGGCACCTAATGGAGTCAACATGGCATCGACTAGCGCCTACATGGCCAAGTAGTCTCATGTATGATCCAATGCAAGGGCCAGTAGGAATCGACTGAGTCTGACTAGGCTAAGTCCAACTACACTGAGTCTACCTAGGTGGCATGCCATGTTGGCAGCCAAACCTCCAAAAACACAAAAAATCTAGAATTTTATACTTCTGCCATTCCATTCTCTACTCAAAATAGAAAATTTCAAAAAAATAAAAGTACCCTTCTGTATATCTCAGCACGAAGATTCTTGACATATACATTTTATATTGTTTTGACTACAAAGCATTGAAAAAATTTGCTAAAACTTACATGTAGGTATATAAATCTTTGAGAAGTTGTTGATTTGGAAAATATAAAAAATGCTAATCAATTCATAAATTGTTTAAAATCATCGAAAACACTAGAGAAGAGATTCCTCTTCAATAATATAAAATTTATTTGGTTTTTGGTATAGTTTTGATAGGGGAAAAGTGGCGGGAGACAAAAACTATTGATTTCAGGTAAGTTTAACTTTGAAAACTTATAACGAGCAAATTCTAAATCAAAAACACTTCTTTATTTTTTTTGCACTAGCTATACATGTCATCTAAAACATATTATGAAATTGGAGGAAAAAACAATGTTTTACTTATAATTATTTGGCGGGAAGTAAACTCCCTAATTTATAGTATTTTCAGGAAATGAAAAATAGACCAAACAAATTCAAAAAACATATTAATTTTGGATCAATTTTTTTAAAAAAAATTATAGGCATATAATTCATCCCAATTCACACATTTCATAAGTTTACATCATCTTCAAATTCTCAATAGAAATGTGACTTTTATGCCCTTGAAGTTTTACATTTTTGGTGTTGTTAACCTTTCCTTTTGTAAAAGGGTGACAGAATATTGTGCTTGTACCCTCACATTTTTTCCTCTTGTTACCCTACTTCCCCTTTTCCTCCTCATAATATTCATCTTCAGTTTCCTTTTTAGTATCAGACTCTTCCACAACTGCCTTCTTCTAATTTTTCCTAGAAGGAGAGCCTAATAAATTTCTCTTCATAGAGGTATAAACCCCAGAGGGCTCCTCGTCATCATCCTCCATTACCTCTTCATACATCTTATCTTCTTCATCTTGTTTTTCTCATCATCATCCTTGGTATTACCCTTTAGGAATGGTTTTTCCACTTGTTTCATTTTGATAAGGTGATACACCAGAAGAATTAAGCCCCAGTGTGAGGCATGATCCCCTTTCAGGTCCTTCTTGACAGTTTTAATGGTAAAATCCAACAAACTCAACAAATAAAAAGGAAGACTAAATTTCACATTATGTATAAAGTGATTTAACAACATAAAGAGGTGCCTATATTCTTTGTTAAATATACCATCGAGGATGATATAGTTTATAAAACCATATAACACATACCTCCATGGCTGATAAATGTGCTTTGGGTTGTGGTAGAAAGTGTCCTCGTTCACCAAACTCATCTTTTCCTTCTCCATTATAAAAACTTCTCAGGGGATTTATTAGAGATACTTCTATCTCTGTACAAAATTTTAACCCTTCCGTGCTCATGCCAATAGCTTTCACTATAATTTTCTCCATAAATCACTCCATAAATCACTCCAATAGCTTCGTGCAATCACTCCATAAAGACTTACATACAACCTTTTTTCAGGATGCCCCACCCCTCCTTTTTTTATTTCCACTCTTCATAGTTAATGGGTATCTCTTCTTACTTCCTCCCATATCTTCTCTCTAACTACCTTTCATCGTTTCTTTATAAAAACCATAAATGTCTTTTTGAGTGATAATGGCTTCACTATAATTTGTAGATATAACCAAAAATGCATGCCAAATTAGGATCATCGTCACATAATTGTACTTTGCACTAAAAAATAAATGATGAAACCTCACATTGTAATCAAGACTCTTCATTAAAAATGCCATTTAAAACACATTTTTCCTGCTTTGTAAACGATCACTATCTATTAATGATTTTGCCTCAAAAGGAAGATCATCCCCATCATCCCATTTTGTCATCATCTCCAACTTGCAGGCCATTTTAGCTTCCCATTAAAGAATTGCATTAGTTTCTCTAAAATTATGCGTGAGGATGCATTCCTCAAAAGATCTGATTAAGTTTTTTCTTTATGCATAATATTAGAAATGATCCTTGAGGGGATAACATCATTATTTAGACATCTTATAATGTTAAAGCGTCCCCTTCAAGAAAAAGTTTCTTACAACCCTTCTCCTTAGCCAGAACTAAGCCATGGAGAGCCGCATTAACCTCCGCAACATGATTAGTTTGAATACATAAAGGTATTGTAGTCACTCCTTGACAAACACCATACTCATGTCTTATTACCGTACCACACCCAGCCACCCTCAGATTCCTTTTTGAAGCACCATAGAAGTTAACCTTCATCCACCCACTAGGAGGAAAATCCCATCTCACTTAATTTCTCATGGACTCTTTCTTAGACTTATTCATATTACCTTTAACCTTCCAATTGTCAAAGAAAGTAATTGGTGTAGGAGCACCTAGGTAAGGCTATATTGTAACCTAGGGTTCCTAGTCAAATTTTTTCTTGTAGTGTTATTAGCCAAGTGACTAGTGAAATAAGAGGGATAGATAGTCCTAGAGTGTGTTTCGATGGTTAGGAGGCCTAACTAGGTCATTTGGAGTCTTTAAGTTATAGTTTGTCCAATTTTGCAAAAGTTACCCAATTGTTGCAAATATTGTCAAAGCAGTGCATTTATGCACTAGAGGGATAAATTGGACAAGAATAGGGTAGGATAGATATTTCATGATCTATTAAGAATAATCATGCATTTGGTTGAGTTTTGTAGTGATTTGTCTAAGTTTGCATGGAAAATTGCAAAAGATGTAAAAAGTTGCTGACAGCTTTGAAAAATTGTCAATGTTTTCGCTGACAACATTTCTTGCTCAAGTACACTTTCAAGCATGTAGTTATGTAACTCTCTGGAATAGTTGGTGGATGTTAATATCAGCTACTTAAGACCTCCCTTGATATTTGTGAATGGTTGGTTGAAGTATTGATGCAGGAGCATCCTGGGTGTAAGGGCAATCTTGCATCACCCAAAAATATGTGTTTTTCTTTTCAATAAGGGATATTTTGTACAAAGATGATATTTTTGGAAACTTACTATTTTTAGTAAGTTGGTCGTTTGAACTCAGAATGTTCTAATTTTCCAGGTGAAGGTTCATCTTAGTCATATAAGAATGCCAGTTGAATTTCATTGCCAGATCATCTGTATTGGCGAAGTTATTAAGGATTTACTGTTGACATTTTAGGGTGCAAAACCTTTGAGCTCAATTTTCAGGACCTTAGAGGCTCTAGATCAAGGTCGAACCCACAGCTGATAGGCATTTTAGATCGCGATCTCCCCTTTTCAGAAAGTGGTTATAATAGCCAATCGGAGCTACGGTTTAAAAGTTATGGCTTCCAGAAGTTGGGCTACCTATTCTCATGTTTTGTAAATATTTAAAGCCGACCCTTTTGTAATAAAAGTGAAAAATAATTAAATGCTAAGGGTAGTCGACCTTAATGGCTAGATTTCTGGAACCTTCTCGGGCGGTGGAAAATTGCCTA
>MU225508.1:596889-621450 GCA_018584345.1 Thuja plicata | reverse complement strand
AATGCTAAGGGTAGTCGACCTTAATGGCTAGATTTCTGGAACCTTCTCGGGCGGTGGAAAATTGCCTATTTAAGGAAGGCCCGTGGTGTTTTCTAGGGCAGTTCTGGGTGGTTATTTGAGGCTTTGTACTACAGATTATTGTAAGGGATACCCATGTGGCTTTTGATATTGTAATTCTGAAGTTTGTAATTCCACATTTGTGGAGCCAATAAGAAGCCAATTTTTTGTTCTTGCAAATTGTTGTTGCTTCTCTATTTCTATTATGTGTTTGTGGCATTAAGGGGACCACCCTTCATCAAGTATTGGAGAAAGTTCACTAATATACCAGTACAGTTTGTGAGCAATTTCTTTTCTCTGTTTAAGCATTTTTGGGGTTTTGAAGTATTTAATGGATTGAATGTGGCATTGTAGCCATTTGAAGATGTATTTGTTGTTATTTCATTGCTCAGTTTGTGGTTAGATAGTTGTTTAGTTTTTTTCCTTTTCATTTTGAAAATTATTTTAATTTCAGTATTGTTGTTGGTCTAATCCAGACAGTTTTTTAATTATGGAGTCATAATTCCTTTTCCCATCATGGCATCTGTCCAGTTCCTTGAGATTTTTGAGGTGGCTCCATGTACATTATTGGTACAAGATCTTGGGCCTTGAAAATCAAGTTGGCTATTTTTGCAGTGATTCTGTAGGCGATCCAGAGGATAATGGTTATGGACCACATCAGTTTGCAGAAGAAATCAGAGGGATTGAAGGCATTGATTGCTTCAATATAAGTATGTGGAGAGGAGGGCATGTGTGTAAGGAATCCCCATGCCCAAGGATAAGTCTTGGTGAGGGGTTATACAAGGAGAAAGAGGAAACCCTAGTGAATGTAGACTAAACATAGGGAAACCCTTGGTTTTAGGCTTGATTATAGAAACCCACTGTATGAACAGTTTTGGGAAGTAAAACCTAATAAATATTAAAGGTCTTCCAAAAGGATGTCAAGATATGAACCTTGTTTTCCATCTTGTTCACAAAATTTTGAAGTTATGTTCCAAAAGGTGTGTTTTTAGGCCTAATTCCTTATAGCCCTATTTTGATTAGTTTGAAGCAAGTTCTTGGAATTGATAAGGATTTCATTGCAATTTATGTTGCTAGGCATTGTCTTCGACTCATTTCCATTGTTATAAACCTTCTCCTCTGTGTATGACTAGTTTTGGTCATATTGGGTCACTTAGGAATATGCAAGAGGAGATCCATGGGGTATGTTAACATTTGGGTTGATTTTATTGTTGCTGTGGAAAAATTAAAGAAGCGAAGTATTGAGGATGAGATCCTCTTGAGTTGACCCTAATAGGCTAGAGAAGTGGCCTAGACTAAACCCTAGGAGAAGGTAGGGTTGGAGAGCAATATTTTTCATTACATCAGATGGGTATCAGAGCAAGTTATAGATTTTGGATTCAATTTATGTCTCTATATATGTGTGAATCAGTAGGGGAGATCAACATGGTGACTAATAAAGAGTTAGCTAAGGAGATGGGTCAGAAAAAGGAGAAACATAGCCTCCTTAAAGAAGCCCTAGAAGAAATGAGAATCAAACTACAAGAAGTTATTGAGGGACCCAGAGATAAAGGAAAAGCTGATTAAAGTAGTTATAGAGGTAAAAAGCATATTGATGAGGAAGATATCATCCCTAAACCAGAACCTCCATTGAATGAAGAACCATTATTGAAAAGCATCAAGGCACTTGGAGGAAAGGAACTAGAAGGTGTACCACTATTTGGTGGAAAAATGGATATTGAGAAAGTGATGGAATGGATTGAGGGGATGGAATAACATTTTGAGAGTAAAGGTGTTACATAGGAACAAAAAATAAAAGTTGCAAAGTTAAGACTAAGAGGATCATCATTGACATGGTGTAATTACCTAAAAGATGAAAGAGTTAGAATGGGTAAACAACGTATAGCTAAGTAGAAAGCCATGGTGACTAAAGTAAAAGAAAATTATCTGCCAGAAGACTATGAAATACAACTTCATAGAAAGAGACAAGGTCTAAAATAAAAGGACTTAGATGTGGCCTCTTATATAGAGGAGTTTCTAAAGTTATCTCTCAGATAAAAGATTCAAGAAGAGGAACCTATCAAGGTAGCAAGATACTTGGGTGGTCTAAAATTGAACATCCAAGAAGAGATAAGTTTATGGACTCCAAGTACTGTTAAGAAGTTCCACCAATTAGCTCTTAAGGTGGAAGAAAGGAACAAGAATAAAGGGGACTCTAATGTTAGAGGAAGAGGCATAGGAAGAGACCATGGGGGTTATAGATGTGGTTATCAAGGCAGAGGTAATGAACAAAGAAACTAGGGAGAGTCGAAGTTGACAGAGCATGGTAGTGAAACTACTACAAGAGGGGAATATTCCAGAGGTAGATTTGCTCAAGGAGGCTCTAGTAGAGGAAGAAGTTTGGGAAGAAGAAACTCATACTTTGCAAGTATGAAATGTTATACTTGTGGTCAATTTGGGCACCCTACCAGTAGATGAATAGATAAACCTAATTCATTAAACAATGGTAAATGGATTTCATATTCTCAGGAAGACACAACAAGTGTCAAGACACCTGAGGCTGATCACATTGAGTCAGAGATGGGATAAATTCTAATGTTCAGAAGGGTTTTGATTAGGAAGTCAGTCAAGGATTTACCCAAGCATAAGAGAGTTTTGTTTAGAGTTAGATGTAATTTTTCTTGGCAAAGTTTGTAAGTATATTGTGGATTCAGGATCCACAGACAATATCATATTAGAGGAAGCTATAAACAAACTTAAATTGACAAAGATACCTCATGTCAATCCATACAAAGTGACATGGTTGAACAAAGGGAAGAGTGTTTTGGTGAATGAGCAGACCTGGGTGGAGTTTTATAATATAGGGTATAAAGATAAGTTTATTTTTGATGTGTTGCCTATGGATGCGTGTCATCTTCTATTGGGAAGGCCTTGGTAATATGATAGCAGTGCAGTATATGATGGATAGGAGAATTCCATATATTTCAAGAAAGATAGAAGAACATTCAAAATACAGTCCTTGTTAGAAGAAGATGAACCACAACCCAAGACCCCTAGTGTCTTATTGTGTAGTAGGAAGGAGTTCATAAATACCCTTAAATATGAAGGAAGTGAAGGGTATGCCATCTCTCTCAAGCCTAAGGAGGAAGAGAAGCCTAAACAAGAACCTTTTCCATCAGAAATCCAAGAGTTACTTGAAAAGTATAAGGATATAGTCAGTGATGGTACTCCTGCAACTTTACCTCCTAGAAGAGTGATAAGTCATCAAATTGACTTTGTACCTTGTGCATAATTACCAAATAAGGCATCCTATAAGTTACTCTAGATCTGAACTTAGAAGTGGCTAGACAACTTTAGGAGCTATTAGACCAATGACTAATCAAGAAGAGCATCAGTCCATGTATCGTACGTATGGTCTTAACATCCAAGAGAGGTGCTAAGTGGATACTTTACACTAACTGTAGGGATATTAATAGGATTACAATAAGATATAGATTTCCTATTCTTAGAATTGAGGATTTGATGGAATGTGTTGGAGGGGCAAGTTACTTCAGTAATATGAACCTAAAAAGTGGATACCACCATATTAGGATCAAAGATGGGGATGAATGGAAGACAAATTTTAAGACTGCTAATGTGTTGTATGAGTAGAGAGTTATGCCATTTGGCCTTTCAAATTCCCCTAGCACATTCATGAGGCTCATGAATGAAGTGCTTAAGGATTTCAAATGGATATTTATCGTAGTATATCTAGATGATATACTCATTTTCAGTAAAATAGTAGAGGAACATTTGAAGCGTGTGGAGATGGTACTCAAAAGGTTGCAAGAGGAGAAGTTATCCATAAATCTAGAGAAGTGTGAGTTCTTCAAGAAAGAGATTGTGTATTTTGGGTTTGTAGTATCCCAAGGGTCATTGAAGATGGACCCAAGCAAGGTGGAAGCTATTTTAAATTGGCCTACACCAACCACAAGGATATAGGTAAGGGGATTTCATGGGTTAGCTAAGTTTTATAGAAATTTTATAAGAGATTTCAGTGGTATTTGTGCACCAATGCTAGACACCATCAAGGGTGGTCTAAAGACTAAGTTTATATGGTCCTCTAAAGAAGAAAAAGCATTTGAAAAGTTCAAGGAGAAAGTAGCAACACAACCGATCCTTAGACTCCCTTATTTTTATAAACTATTTACTTTGGAGTGTGATGCAAGTGGGATGGCAGTAGGGGGTGTGTTAAGTCAAGAAGGTAGGCCAATAGCCCTCTTCAGTGAGAAGTTAAATAAAGCCAAGAAGAAATATTTTTCTTATGACTTAGAGTTGTATGCCTTAGTTCAATTTCTTAGGAAGTGGATACATTACTTTCTACCTAAAGAATTTGTACTGTTTACTAACAACCAGGCCCTTATCTATATAACTACACAAGAAAAATCTTAGTAATAGACACCTAAAGTGGATGGAATACCTTCAAGCATTCACATTCACAATAAAGCACAAGAAAGGATAGTTGAACAAGGTTGTAGATGTACTAAGTAGGAGGACGCTGACCATTCAACAAGTTTAGTTGAAAATCATTGGTATAGAGAGTTTCAAGGAACTCTATAGGGATGATGAAGACCTTGGTGAAGCATACAAGGTATGTTCTAATTTTCAGAATCATTTTCACAGTAAGTTTTCTTATTTTACCTTGCAAAGTGGGTTATTATTTAGGGGAAACCAGTTGTGTTTTCCTAATGGTTCAATGAGAGAGAATCTCATTCAAGAGAAATATAATGGTAGCTTGGGTGGCCATTTTGGTGTGAACAAAACTATAGAGTTAGTACAAAGGTTATACTGTTAGCCAAAGTTGGTAAGAGATGTGACAAATATATTGAGAAATGTGTAGTGTTAATGAAAGAAAAAGGAGGAGCTAGCAATGTAGGTTTGTATCAACCTCTTCCAATCCCTAATGGACCATGGGAGTGTGTTAGCATGTATTTCATTTTAGGGCTACCTAATAAAAAACATGGACATGACAGTATCTATGTTGTGGTAGACAAATTTAGTAAAATGGGTCATTTTATACCTTGTAGAACTACTCATGATGCTAGTAACATTGCAAATTTGTTTTTGAAGGAGATTGTATGAGTCCATGGACTACCCCTATGTATTGTATCAGATAGGGATGTCAATTTCATGAGCCATTTTTGGAAAAAAATTATGGATAAAATTGGGTACTAACCTATCATTTGGTTCATCTTACCACACTCAGACTGATGGGCTAACTGAGGTGGTTAATAGAGTGCATGGTAAATTTTTCAGGTGCCTAACTAAGGAGTATGGACAGACATGGGATGTGGTCATTCCCCAAGAAGAATATGCTTACAATGATAGTGTGAACAAGACAACTAGTAGAAGCCCTTTTGAAGCTATTTTTGGGATGCACCCAAGGGGTGTATGTGATCTTAGAGACCTTGGAGCTATGGAGTATAGATTTGGTCATGCTAAAGACTTCACTCAAACCATGAAGAAGATTCAAGAGAAGGTGAAGAGGAAAATACTGGACTCTACTCAAAAGTTGAAGGCTAAAGTGGATGAGAAGAGAAAGGATGTTCAATTTGAGATTGGAGATTATGTCATAGTAAATTTGAATAAATCTAGGTTTCAGAAGTGAGTGCCTACAAAGATACAGATGAAGAGAGTGGGACCCTAAAAAATCTTAGCCGAGTATGGGGCTAATGCATACAAAGTGGATCTACCTACTGATTTGAGCATCTCACCTATTTTCAATATGACAGACTTAGTCAAGTTTAAAGGACCCTTAGCTGAGAAATATGTGAACATATAGTAGATTGGAAAAGATGTAGAATGTCATGTTTTACCTCCCAAGATCCAGATAGAAGCATACAAAGCATTGGTTTCAAGGGCCAAGAAGACCACCAGACATAAGGTGTACATGGAACACCTCATCAAGTGGAAGCATTAGCTAGAGTCAGAGGAAACATGGGTTGAAGCTACAGAATTCAAGAATTTGGGAATTTTTGATGATATCTTGTCCACATGAGTGACATGAATTTCCTTTGTGAGGGAGTATGGTGCAGGAGCACCTAGGTAAGGCTATCTTCTAACCTAGGTTTCCTAGTCAAATTTTGGCTTGTAGTGGTCTTAGCCAAGTCACTAGTTAAATAAGAGGGATAGATAGTCCTAGAGGGTTTTTTATGGTTAGGAGGACTAACTAGGTCATTTGTAGTCTTTAAGTTATAGTTTGTCCAATTTTGCAAAAGTTGTCCAATTATTGCAAATGTTGTCAAAGTAGTCCATTTGTGCATTAGAGGGCTAAATTGGAAAAGAATATGGTAGGATAGATATTTCATGATCTAGTAAGAATAATCATGCATTTGGTTTAGGTTTTTAGTGAGTTGACTAAGTTTGGATGCAAAATTTCCAAAGATGTAAAAAGTTGCTAACAACTTTGAAAAATTGTCAATGTTGTCATTGACAACATTTCTTTCTCAAGTGCATTTTCGAGCATGTAGTTATGTAACTATCTAAAACATTTTGTGGATGGGAAGATCAGCTAGTTAAGGCCTTCCTAAATCTTTTTTATGGGTTGGTTTAAGTATTGGATAAAGTTCATTAATATACTAGTACAGTTTGTGAGCAATTTCTTTTGACAGTTTAAGCATTTTTGGGGTTTCAAAGTTTTTAATGGATTGAATGTGGTATTGTGGCCTTTTGAAGATGTATTTTTTTTTATTTTATTTCTCTATGCTTGTTTAGATAGTATTTTATTTGTGTTCTTTTTCCTTTTGTAAATTATTTTGGTTTCAGTGCTCTCGTTAGTCTGGTCCAGACAAATTTTAAATTATGGAGTCATAACTCATTTTACCAGTGTGACAGCTATCCGGTTCCTTGGGATTTTTTAGATGACTCCCTGTACATTATTTGTGCAAGATCTTGGGCCTTGGAAAGCAAGTTGGTTATTTTTCAGTGATTCCCTAGGCGAGCCAGAGGAGCATGGTTAGGGATCACAGTGGGTTGCAGAAGAAATGAGAGGGATTGAAGGTGTTGATTTCTTCAATATTAGTATGTGGAGAGGAGGGAAAGTGTGTAAGGAATACCCATGTCCAAGGAGAATTCTTTTTGAGGAGTTATGCAAGGAGAAAGAGAAAATCCTTGTGAATGTAGACTGAACATTGGGAAACCCTTGATTTTAGGCTTGATTATAAACCCACTGTACAGACAGTTTTGGGAAGTAAAACCTAATAAATTTTAAAGGGATTCCAAAAGAGTGTTTGGATCTGAAGCTTTTTTTTCCACCTTGTTGAGAAAATTTTGAAGTTATGTTCCAAAAGGTGAGTTTTAAGGCCTAATTCCTTGTAGCCCTGTTTTAATTAATTTGAAGCAAGTTATTGGAATCGATAAGGATTTCATTGCAATTTATGTTGCTAGGTATTGTCTTGGACTCATTTCCCTTGTTATAAACCTTCCTCTCCATTGGTGACTAGTTTTGGTCATATCGGATCACTTAGTGTAGAAGATGCAAGAAGACATCGATGGGGTATGCTAACCATTGAGTTGATTTCATTGTTTGTTTGGACAAATTGAAGAGGTGCAGGATTGAGGATGAGATCCTCTTGAGTTAGGGTTAGAGAAAGACCCTAATACACTAGAGAAGTCACCTAGATTAAACCCTAGGAGAAGGTAGGGCTAGAGAGAAATATTTTTCATTACATCAGTAATGTACCCCATATTTGAAGGTTCAATTAGGTTCCCCTTTAAATAAAGATTATTCAGCATAGATCTATTAATCTTATGAAATTCCACCTTTTCATTGGAAGCCTTATTCTAGAGAATCTACCATTTCTCTATTTCCAAACCCCCCAGTAAATATAGGGTACAAAGAATTTCTAGACATTGGCCACAATCTCATTCTTTGAGGGAGGTATCAAAGAATTGAAAAGACTCTGTAAATCCTCTGGGAAGATCCATTCCACATTAAGTAGCTTTAAGCATTTGAGCAATATATTGTGCACATAGGGGAAATAGAGTGTCATATGGTTAATAGTTTCCTCATCCTAATTGCATAAATAACATATGTTATCCATAGTCATGCCTCTTCTTCTCAAGTTATCAGTTGTTAGGATCTTATTTTGGAGCATGATCCAAAAGAAGACATTTACTTTAGGAGTAAGGCCTTTTATCCAAGCGTTTTCCCAACAAGTCTTAGTTTGATTCTCATGATCTTGATGATACAAAGAAGAAATAGAGAAATCACCATTAGTGTTATACTTCCAAATAAGGTTGTCCTCTTCCTCAATCAAAGTCATAGAGTTTAAGATTGTACTAAGCTTCCCAAGAGACCGATCAATAACAAAGAGATCAACCCAATGGTTTCTCTCCCAATAGTCAGTGACTTTAAGACCAAACCTCAACTTGCACTGATCCTAAAAATTCTTACACTCAGGGATATCCTTCAAAGGTTAGTTCATCAGCCACTCCTCATCCAAAAATTGTGTTGTCCTTCCATTCCCCACTTTCCATTTAACTCCTTTTATAACTATCTCCCTTTTTCTTAAGAAATTTTTCCAAGTAAAGGAACCCATAGGGATGGTATCATTATTAAGAAAGATTAGTAGAGTAGGACACTCCTTATTATACTTTTTCTCCCATATGGATGTCGATTCACCTTTAGAATTATAACATCTCCAAATTAGTTTAGCAAGAAGGTGATCATCTCTGATCCTAATTCTATGCAATCCTAAACCCCCTTTATTCACCATCTTGCACACTTTCTCCCAAGCAATAAGAGCTATCCTTTTCTTTTTTTCCACCCCATTCCACAAGATTTTTTTCTCTATTTTTTCTATACCCTCTCCATACTTTCTAGGAATTTTGAAAATGCTAAGGCATAAAGAGATAAACTTTGAAGAGTAGATCTAAGGATCTGAATCTTACATGCCTAACTTAGAAACACGCCCTTTCATCCAGCCAATTTAATATTAAATCTATCTACCAGTGAGATCAAAAAAAAATTAGGAGGCTCTAGGCAAAGAGGAAGACCCAGGTAAGTTCCAGGTAAAGACTCCATACCACACCCCAAAATCTTCTTTATTGTAACTTGTCTTTGTTCAAGGACATCAAAGAACAATACCAAAATTTTCCCCCAATTTAGGAGCTATCCAAAAGTTGTTCCATAGCTACCCAAGGCCTTGTTTATGTATTTTAAATTTTTTACTGAAGGTTCACCCATAACCACAAAATCATCCATAAATTGTTGGTGTGAGCAAACCTAAATAGCTAAGGAAGGATTCAAACCCTTAAATTCCATTTTCTAGAACATTTTTTGTATGCATCTTCCTAGGAATTCTGCCATAATAATAATAAAGAGCACATGAGATAAGGGGTCACCCTGACTCAATCCTCTAGAAGATTAAAAAAAAGGGGTAGGAGAATCATTAACCATAACTGAAAAGGTAGTTGTTGAGATAAGCTGATAAATAAGATCTATAATTTTATTATTGAAACCAAAGACCTTGAGAACCTTCTTTAAAAAATCCCAATCAACTCTGTCATAGGCTTTGGATAAGTCTAGTTTCAGAATGAAACTTTCCTTTTTGGACATAACTAGAGAATGCACATTTTCATGAACATATATTAGGGAATCCAAAATTTGCCTGCTAGGGACAAGTCCATTCTGCTACAAGTATATAAGAGAAGGAAAAATAGAGAGAATCCTAGTATTCATCACCTTTTAAATGATATTATAAGCTATGTACATAATCTTATCAATCTAAACTGATCCTTTTAGTCAGTCCCTATTTTTTAGGGATAAGAGAAATGAAAGTACCATTCAGTTCTTTCAAGAGTTTCTTGGATCCAAATAATTGGACTTCACTGCACTAGTAACATCCTTTTAAATTATAAGCCAAAACTTCTGGAAGAAACATAGGGGAAACCCATATTGGCTATGGGCCTTGTCCCCTTCAAAAGAAAATACAACCCTTTTGATTTCAGCCTTAGATGGGATAGAAGTAAGAATGGAATTTTGGTTCTCATTTAAGATGGAGGGGATACAATCCAAAAAATCCTTTTGAGCTACCTGGTCCAACTTCTTATCCTAATTGAGAAGATCCTAAAAAAAACTTTTAGACTCCATTCTAATTGAATCTTCATCTTCAAATCTAGTTCCATTAATTATCAAATTAGAAATTCTATTAACCAGTCTATGCTTAAGAGTACTCATGAAAAATTATTTTGAGTTCCTATCCCCTTCCTTTAAAAATGTCTTTCGAGACCTCTGTCTCCAGAAGGTCTCTTATTTAGAGATGATATCATGATACTCCACTAACTTTTCATTTTCCTTATCTCTTGAAATAATATCATAGCCCTCTTGTTGTATGGTATCCTAAATCACCTTCAGCTCCAAGCATATATTGGTCTAAGTGGAAAATATATTGCCAAAAGTATTCATATTCCATCTTTTAATAATATCCTTCACCTGTTTTAGTTTTTTGGCAAGGATGAAAATGGATGTACCTTTTATTTTTATCTTCCACCATTCCTCTTTTTTTTTTCTTATTGTGGATGCAAAGTCCACATCTTCGTAAATCTATAAGGAAAATTACTTTTCATTGATATAGGATCAACCAAGAAAGTAATAAGACGGTGATCAGATCCTGCCCTCACCTGACCAGACAAAGTACAAAAGTAATGCAAAAACCAATCATTAATAATCAAATTTCTATCAAGTCTAACCCGAATGAGATGCTTTCCATTCCTTCTATCAGTACAATTATATTTAATTCCCTACATCTCAACATCATGGAGGACTTTCTCATCAATAAATTTCATCATATTCATTCTACTATCTATATTAGATTGACTTTTCCCCATTTTTTCATTGTCTTTTAGGGGTGTATTAAAATCTCTCATAACAATCCAATCTTCAGAATCAAAACTTCTTCTTAGATGAGATAAAAGCTTCCCATATGACTCTCTCCTAGATTTGGTGTTTGGGGCATAAATATTGGTCAAAACCCAAGAGTTCCATCCTTAATGTGACTAAATCTAACATAGATCACATTATTCCCCTGGTAAATAACATCACAGTTCTATAAGGTAGCAATACCCCCTGAATCACCTTCAGAGTCCCCCCCATAATTTTTTCCATTTCTAAAGAAATTAAGTTTTTCAAGTTTATCCTTAGGAATTTTAGTTTCTTGGATTAAAAAATAAAATCAGGTCTATTATCTCTAATCAAATTCCTAATAAGATATTTATTATGAGGATTATTTAATCCTTGTATATTCCAAGAGATAATCTTCATACCTTGATAAAGGGTCTTGCCTCTAGGATGGTAATCTGGCTTCCATCTTCTATATTCTTATTAGCCTCCATGATTGTCTTTCTTTGATTTTATGGTGTTCTAGGAGAGGAAAACATCCCTCCCACATCCCTAGTTTTTTAAATCCTTGTGTTTCTAACATGCCTATTATTCTTTTTCTTATAATTCTTAGATTTTTTAACATCCTCAAATGCTAAAGCTCCATCATCCGGGCCACTCTGACAACCTTGTAAAGCCTGACTAATAGCTTCAGAATCTCCCCATTTTGGAGTATGGATATCAGAAAGAGTACTCTTGACCACCTCTAGAGAATTATGTGATAAATCTAAGGTTTATTGTCCTAGCACAATGCATTGTTTAGCATCTCGCCCCTTAGTATCATCCCTCACATAATATTGAGCCAAAGGAGATACATGACTCTATACAGATTGCCTCACATCTTTTACCAAGCTTAAATCAAGACTACCCTTCAAACTCGATATTTTCTCATCGTTATCCAAGGTGTCCTTCACCATCATCTCTTGAAAGTTTTTGTTTTCCCCTGTGTTTCATCAAGACACCTATTACCACTCTCCCCTTCCTTCCCTTGTGGAGATCTATTTCTTACCTCATTAGCACTCTTAGTATTTATTTTCTTCTTAACATTTTCAATAGTGTCCGAGTTCCAAATATCTCCCTCTAAATTATTGGGATGAGAGCTCCATGAATATTCTACCCCATTCTCTTGAGACTTCCCAACAGGGACCCACTTCTTCAGCTTCCTGTCAACTTCTTTCACTGGGCATTTCTTCACCCAGTGACTAGCTTTCTTACAATGAAATAAAGAAAAAGGAATCAATTCATATTCTAACTTATGCTCCCAGGATCCAAGATTAAAATGGGTTCTAATAGTATCTGTCATATCAGTATCCTGGATCACTCCTACATAAATTCTCTCCTAAGTTAATCTTCCTCTAGATGTCGTAACATGGTCAATAGATAACAGCTCACCAAAGGACTTGGCTATCCTAGAAAATACATCCTCCACCCAATACTCCAAAGGAAGTCCAAGAAGCTTAACCCAAACCAAAGTTTGGACCATTGACTCATCCTCAAAAAAAATATTGGGACACCATTTCTGAAGGATCAAAGCATTTTTACCAATCATCCATGGTTAATTACATAAGATCTTCATTCGATTCTCTTCACAGGAATATAAAAAGGACAAATATCCATTTTGTTATGCCCTACATACCCATCCCTACATTTTGTTGGCAAAATGTTGGGTCCCCCTTTTCACTTTTGGTTCTTCCTTTTTTATTTTTGATCTTCTTTTGTTTCCTCCAACCTTTGCCTCCGCGCAATCATTGTTATTGTTGTTGTTTCCTTTTGGTTTCCCTCCCTCCGGGACCCAGTCTCAAAGTGTTTTGTTCTTTTGTGCCAGCCAAATTTTGGACCTCGAGATTCCTGTGTCGTTGCCTCCTCTTTAGTTGGAGGGTGTGGTTACACGAGATTCTCGGGCTCAGAGTCTGGAGGTTTTCCTTTTCTCAGGACTTGCGAAAGGAACTGGTGCATTTTTACCTAAAGGGTATACATTGAGTTTCACTTGTCATTGTTACACTTACCGTGAAAAAATTACCCTCAGAGAAAATTGTGTATTTAACTGTGAGCTAAGTGCGATTTTCTTCGAGAGAGTAATAGTGATTTAGAGTGATTAATCATGTTCAAGCTATCCTTAGGTGTTCTTCGAGTGTTTGTGGGTTTCCCAAGTTATTCATCTGCAGAGCACCTCCTATGCCCTTCCTTTCGCATCCTTGGTTTTTTGATAGGTCCTTCTGGCCCCTTTCTCTTTCATTCTTTTTGGTTTGCATTTGTGTTCCTTTGTTTTCCATTTGGGATTTGTTTTTGTCATGTTTCTTGTCTTCTTTGTCGCCTCCCATTGGTGGGATCGCTCTGCAAGAGGGTTGTCCTCCCTCTGTGCATTGTAGATTTTTGTGCATTTGTAGATAATTGTAAATAGTTGTAAAGTCTCTGTACATTTGTAAATATCAGCTTGTAGGTTTCTTGTAATTTTGTTTGCTTATGTAAATGTCATTCCTCCGCATTATGTAAATATTGAGTCATCTGGTGTAGTCTCTATATAGGTCTCTATAAATGTGTATTTGGTCTCTACAATCCTACAAATCCTACCCATCATGAGGCGAGCTCACCACACCCTTTGTATTTCTTAACCAAATTTCAGCTCGCCCGCCTGGTGTTCGCTAGACTCAACCTTCTGACCTCGCCTATTCGGGTGGTGACCTTTCTCTCTCCCCATCACTTCAGAATTCATCGGGAGATTAATTCTCCATGCATGGGCATTCAAAACCAACCAAAGTGGCATTCAATCCCTTCGTGTTAAGACAAATTTTGCACTTAATTCCATTACTCCATTTATTGCATGACCACGTGACAACATAGGTCAGCCTAGTATAGAAATTGGTAGGTCACTTCAATAACGATCAGTTTTCTAGACTCTGGGCTCCACATAATCCCCTTGCCTTTATCTCCTTTTTTGCATGAACCAGAATCGCCAGAACCCCTAGGTGTTGATCAAATATGAAGTAAGTTTTTGTTTATTGCATTTTTGGGATTTAATGTCAACTAACATCTTTTGAGAACATGTGCAAAATGGTGATGAAATCTCTAGAACCTGGGAGTTTATTATATTTTATTATATGTATTAACGGTTATCCGGTCTTGCAAGTTTCCAACAACTCAAGCAACATGTCTCATATACCTTCCCCTCCTGCAAGTCCAAAACTTTTGTTCACTTCAAATATGGCGGCCACTAAGACAATGGCCGAAAATATCTAGAAAAGCTCCCACTCACTCCAAAGTATCTAAGGGAGGGTGTCATCGTGGGATCCAAGGTGGATTCCAAGTTACAACTGATCATCGATACAGAGGTCAGATTGTTGGCTGAGTTGCAGGGCCTGGTCAGGACAATGTTAACTCAGTGTTCTGCCAGAGACTGTATGGCCAAGAACATGGCCACCATCAACATAATTAATGCCACCTTCTTCCCTTATTCTGTGTAGTCCCCAAAGTTGATTCTCACTCTATAAAATCACTACAACATAACTATCTAGGTTGTTATCCATGTTTCTTCCCTTCCAACAGGCTACCCAACACCTTTAGTGTCTCTCAACGCTACTACTTTTCCTTCGGGGATGGGAATCCCCTAGTTCGCCAATTCTATTATGATCTCCCGGGCCATGTCACTAAAATAATTTGAAAAAGTCCAACAGGAAGTTTGGAAACACCTTAATGCCCACTAGCTAAGGATGCCAAAGAAAGGTTACAAGAAGATGAAGTTGGATATCCCCCACATAGACTTCAAGGAAAGCATCCAAGCGGGGATCATCTTTTTAGTCGGGTCTTCGAGGAATCACATGCCCAGGATTTCTCAGCTTAGATGTACTACTTTTTGTACGACATATCCACAAACAAGCATAATTTTTATTGGGCAGCTACTGTTGCCAATCATGTGGAATTCCAATTAAACAAAGTCAAACAAACATCAAAGTTACACATGACTTCATATGTTTTGTGGGCACTGGCACAATAGAGACCCAAAATCGGTAAATGCGTATTTGGTCTATACATTCCCATGAATCCTTCCCATCCCATGGTGAGCTCACCATGCCCTCTGTATTTATTAACCAAATTTGAGCTTGTCCGCCTGGTGTTCGCCAGACTTGACCTCAGTACCTCGCCTATTCGGGTGGTGACATTTCTCTCTCCCCATCACTTGAGCATTCATGGTGGGATTAATTCTGCACGTGTGGGCATTCAAAACCAACCCAAGTTTCATTCAATCCCTTTTTGTTAAGACAACTGTCACATTAACTGCCATTACTCCCTTTATTGTGTGACCATGTGACAACCCATGTCAGCCTAGTACGAAAATTGCTAGGTCACTTTAATAATATGCCATTATGTCTTTTGAGGATAGGTGCAGAATGGTGATGTAATCTCCAGAACCCAGGAGTTTATTATATTTTATTATATGTATTAACGGTTGTCTGGTCTTGCAGGTTTCCAACAACTGAAGCAATATGTCTAATATACCTTCCCCTCCCGCAAGTCTGGAACTTCTGTCCACTTCAACTTGGGCGACCACTAAGACAAGGGCCGAAAAAGCTCTGGAAAATTTCCCACTCACTGAAAAGTATCTAAGGGAGGGTTTCATCATGGGATCCAAGGTGGATTCTAAGTTACAACTGATCACTGACACAAACGTCATACTGTGGGTGGAGTTGCAAGGCCTCGTCAGGACAATGTTCACTTAGCATTCTATCAGAGACAGTATGGCCAAGAATGTGGCTGCCTCTAGCATAATCAAGGCTTCCTACTTTCCTTGCTCCATGTAGTCCCCAAAGTTTATTCTCACTCTGGCAGAGCACTACAACACAACTATCTGGGTTGTTATATTTTCTAGTTCCCTTCCAACAAGCTACCCAACGCCCTTAGTGTCTCTCGACGATGCTACTTTTTATTTAGGGCTAGGAAACCCCCACTTTTCCAATTCTATTATCATCTCCTAGGCCGCATCACTACAAGAATTCAAAAAATTCCAACAGGCATCCCGACAACACCTTAACGCCCACTAGCTGAAGATGCCAAGGAAAGATTACTAGAAGATGAAGCTTGAGATCCCCCGCACATACTTCAAGGAAAGCATCTAGGTGGGGATAATTTGTTTATGTTGGGTCTTTGGGGAATCGTATGCCCGGGATTTCTCATCCTGGATGTACTACTTTTTGTAGAGCATATTCACCAACGGGCAAAATTTTGATTGGGAAGCTATTTTTGCCAATCATGTGGACTTCCAATTAAACAAGGTAAGACAAACATTGAAGTTCCACATGACTTCATATGTTTTATGGGCACTGGCACAATAGAGACCAAGAATCTAGGGTTTATTTACAGTGGGCGTCCTTGGGACAGGGCCCAGCCAGAGTGCTATAAGGGATCATTTCCCTTAGATTCAATGGGAGGCCAACTTCCCCAATTTTTGCCAGGTAATTGACACTTTCATTTTCTATAATATTTTGATA
Source organism: Thuja plicata (assembly GCA_018584345.1). Classification (NCBI taxonomy): domain Eukaryota; kingdom Viridiplantae; phylum Streptophyta; class Pinopsida; order Cupressales; family Cupressaceae; genus Thuja; species Thuja plicata. The sequence goes on along the minus strand of MU225508.1, from coordinate 605,013 downwards.
CCCACTCAGGATACCAGTGACTGGCTATCAAAGGAGACCATGGCCTTGGTGAGTTCATACGGCCATTATTTTATTCAATTTTAGCAACATTCTTATATTCAGGTGACCGAGTTCTCTGGAAAGCCCTACCTATTTCCCAAGCATTGTGGGGATAGGATTATTTTGATGGAATATTGTAAACAAATTTTGGAGGTCTATACATTTTATGGGGTCAAGAAGGTTACCACCATCCCCATCTTGATCACTTGTGGGAATTATACTTGCAGCCTTACAGCGGCCAAAGAAGCCGATAATGAATTAAAGAGTCTAGGGCTAGCAGAGTTCTACTTGGCACAGGTCAATTTTGACCCACTAGGAAAAATAAATGTGGCGTTACCCCAGGCGTCAGCACCACATGGGCCTCACATTGAGGATTTTTAGGCGGATTTCCAAGATGACTTTGATGTTCAAAGTCAACACTATGAGAGGATGACCAAAGGAATGATGAAGTGCCTATATCTGTGGACCTTCCCAAAGGACTTCTCAGATATTGGGCCCGTGGTGGACCCATAGTGTAAATCAAAGGGGATCAACAAGATGGGTCTCCCTCCAGTGGATTGATACACCCAAAAAGTTTTTACAATTGAAAACATCACCAAGGAGGTGATAAGGCGTAGCCACGAGTATTTTTCATGGATTTACAGAATGAGCACCCGTCGAGATTGTCCAGTTTTGTAGGGATCCACTTCTGGCTCTAAAATGGCCAGACAGAATAGAGATAAGGGGAAAGTAAAAGAGAGCATCCTGGCCTCGGTACCATCCTTGGTTCTAGACCCCATAATAGAAAAACTTCATGCCTAGGTTGAGTCATCTCGACAGCTAGGTGAAACAATCAGTGCAAGGCTTTCTCTCAACCTCCCAGTCATTCTAGTGGGATTTTCCCTTCCTATGCAGGCTCCCTTTCACTCACAACACTTATGAGATGGGTGGTAGAGACAGAGGATGAAAGTGCAGCTATTTTGGATGTTGGGGTCCCATTGCAAACAAGGAGGAAGAAACCAAGGGTAGATAATCCTCCACTGAGCATAGATGTGAGCCCTAGGAAATCAGGCAACATTCTTGTGGAGCTTATCCCTTTCTCCCCTGAAGAAAAAAATAATCCAGAGCCTTCCCCTCCCCATGACAGTTTTGATGACATCTTCTAAACTAATGACCTGGTAAACCTGCAGGAAGATGTGGAGAGGGTAGTGGAAGAGATCACCATGCAGGAGGTAGAGAATGTACTCGGAGAGGGGGAGGGGAAATAAAAGGAAGTTTCCTAGGAAGAAGAGACCCGGTAGAAAGAACAAGAAATAAAACCAAGTAAGGAAGAAACACTGGTCACGGTGACAATGATAGAAAGAAGGCAGACACAAGATGAGCAGCCAACTATGGCTGGGGAAACTGGATCCTCAGGAATAACCATACCCCCAGTTGTCACGCTCCAAATGCCTCTGGACACCCTGGGTGATCAAGTACCCCTAAATATGACATTTGACAAGGTGGTCTATGTAGCACAATAGTCAGATCTGGGTTAGACACCTTCGCCCCCTCCAGAAAATAGGCCCCTAGAGGAGAATGTCTCGGCAGAGAATGCCGAAGAAAGTCAGCAGCAGAAGGATTTGGGGGAGAACCCCAAAAATACGGAGATAGATACCATTGAGGTGGCAGAATTAGGAAGCCCCAGGGAAAAGGAAAAGGTCTCTACAGAGACTACAAATTCTAGGGAAGCACAACCCACCCCCAAAGAGGACCCAAGTGTCCAAAACATAGCAATAAGACCGCCCCTGGCCCCACAATGCCTGGTGGAATCCAGAAAGAGAAAGGCCCTGGCGGAAGAAAGATTCCCTCTCTCTTTGGCTGAGATGATGGCCTAGAATCAAGAGGCTCAGAATCCTAAGAAGGCCCGGACCCTCCATTCCCTCCAGACCGGTCTGGCAGGAAACACCGTCACAATGATAGTGACATCTCCCCCAGATGTAGAAGAGGTAGCAGTAAGAGCTACAGATTACACAGTCATAGAGGTACCTCTGGGAAGGAGATAAAAACAAGGAGAATTGAACCTATTGAGATAGGCTAAACGGGAAATTAAGGCTTGATATGACAAGCAAGCCTAGAAGGTAAAGGAGGCAAAATAGACCAATGAAAATATCCTCAGGCTTCTTACAGAATTGACACAGCCATTGGCCATAATTCCTCTGAAGGCTTTCATATCCAGAGCACTGCTTTGATAGGGTGACATAGATGCGCTGAGAACCATGAAAAAGAAAGCATAGGTAGTAGATGATTGGGTGATTGAGAAGGTAGGAGCCATAAGGCATTTCCTAATAGCCACACTCTCGGACCTAAACCAGGCCAGCAACACCTTGGGCCAAGTAAATGGTGTCGTTGCCTCGATGGAGGAGCAGATAGAGAAATACAAAGAATGGAGGAGCGAGATGGAATAAATAATGAACTTTAGGGAAGATGCCATCATGGAGACTAGACTTTTGGGGGAAGAATATTTCAAGTACCTTCGAGCCTAGCACTCCATACTTGGTCTTAAATTTGAGACGAGAAAGCAACTGATAGAGGCCTTGAAGGGTAAAGTCCTGAAGATTCAAAATTCTTTAAATTCATATGCGACATTTGTTACAAGGGTTACGGTAGTTCATCCCTTCAACACCAAGACATGCACTCTGGTGGATTTTATTGTGAGAAAATTTAATGAAATAATAGAGTCACGGTTTTGGAATCCCAGAGATTTTGATGAAGCTCAATATGTCACGTCTCACTTGCATGGTGCTCCAGGCCCACGATGTAGTGAAGGTGGCTTTTGATTTTAAAGAGGGGGTATGAGATGTGGCCGATTAGTTGGAGACAGCTAAGGATTGCTAGAATTGTATAAAAGAAACAGATGAGGAGGGAATTCTCCAGATTTTGGAGATATTCTACAATTGTAAAGAGCACTAAAGTCTTTCGGTCTCTGGATGTTTCTGCCAACAGGCTAAAAGTTTTGAAGAATTGTTATTTTTTTTTACCGTAAGCTCCCGGACTCTGGAATTTTGGGTCCCAATTTTGTATTCTTTTGCAACAATCTATGTCAAGGTTCCCTGAAACCGACCGATTACCATCACCAATTAATAAGGGTCAGAGTGCCAGTGATCTAGATAATGATAAGTCTGGTAGATGGGATGGTTCTGACATACGTCTTGTTATTCCCCTGAGGTGCCACTCCTGCATTAACTACCTGGCACGCCTCGAAGATAGGGAGCCACAATCAACATTAATGAGGCATATGGCCTAAGTTACCATAATAAGCATGTTTCTTCTATAAAGTACCATGACCCTCTTCTCTAGGCCAATTCTTCTTGATTTCTCCTCTTTCTTCTTCCTCTGCCTTGTCAGAATGTTGTGCATCCTGAGATAATTTTAAGTGGTGCATCCATAGATAATATATTTTATTCACCAAGTGTACATGTAAATTAGGTTGAAAGTTTGTCTATAAATAACAAGACTGATGCCTTAACAATGGTCGGCAAAATTGATGATTTCTCTGTCCAAATAACAAATAGCAGTTAGCAGTTTCTTTTAGTCTGTTCTTAGTAGCTTAATGACCCCTTGGAGCCATGAATGTACTCCCCAATGATGATGGAACCATTTCAAGTTAATGAAAGAAGGAAGAATAGATTGTGGCCATGTGTTATGTGTTGCTCTGATCTCCAAAGTTAGCAAATATCTTTCATGATGTATGTTTTCTTATGTCCTTTGTTCTGATGCTTTGAAGTTAGTTAAATAATCTTATCTCCCTTTGCTACTAGATGTATATGAATCATTGATTCTTTATGTATCTGGTATTTAGTTTGTTTTCCAACACTAGAGCATTATTTATGTTTGGATACATATTGCATGACTATAAGTAGAAATTTACTCTAATTTTGATATATCTTTTGAGATTTCTTTGATTAATGTAAGATGGTTGTAGGAAACCTCACCCCTTTTTTGAAATTCCTGGAATTAATGAGTAAAAACCAGCTATCCCCTCAAACAACAGTCACCTGCACAACTTAGCTCCCCCACACCGTCGAGCCCGACTACTTGGTGCTTGGAGGCTAGGAGAATTCATTCTCTAGTAAACATCTACAAGCAGAGTTGGCTAGTACCCTGATACCCCATGACAACTTATCTTTGTTGGTGGAGTCGGTCACAAAGTCCTGTCAACAAATTTCTCATAGAAACTACATCCACTTTCCCTTTTAACACCCATTTCCTCAAGGCGAAAGTGTGACCCACCTCAATGTTCATCCTTACACCCAGGAATCTGCCCACCAAGGAGTTTTCCATTCTTTAAATGTTGTGATCTATGATCTAGTCGGGGACTATGATGACAAAAATTCCTTGTGCCGGGTTTGAAATGTTCTTAACAGGAAGTAAAAATGACTTACCCATGGGTTTGACACTAAAAAGGGAAGACCATTTTTTGTTTCTAGCCTTTTGACCCACTGACTCAAAGATTCTAGGCCCCTGAGTCCCCAGGCGCCTGACCAGCATCAAGATCCTTACCTTGCACCCCATTTCCCTCAGTATCTCCAAGATCCTTGCCCATAGCAGAAGGACAAGCATCTTCTCATTCTGCTCTAGTCCCGCCCAAATTCAAATTTAAATTTTGAATCTGGAACCCTCCACACTTTTGTCCTTTACCTCTTCTCATCCCTCCGCGATGTCCTCTCATACATGTTAAAGGATAAAGTTCTAAATTTTTTCAAGACAAGCCTATAACTAAAAGGAAGAAGAAAATGACTAAGAAGAATAAAAAGAGTAGGAAGACTTAAAGTAGACTAACTAAACCTCATAAATTCTATGGTAAGTGTTTTTCTTGTGGCAAGTTTGGTCAAAGATTTGTAGATTGCAGAAAGGAAAATCATTTCCCTCGATGTAAAAGGCATAAAAATACCTCAAGCATATGAAGTGGTGTGAAAAGGATGAAAATATTGCCAAACATTGCAAAAATATGACAATGAACAAATGTGGTCTAGTGGGAATGGACAAGAACGTGCAGAAGAATGGTGAGGATAAGAAGAAAAAAGTGGATAGGACAGGTCAAAATATCAAAGGAATGTAGAAAGATAACAAAGGAAAAGAGAAGATAAAGACAAATAAAAGATAGAAGCATTAAAAAAATTCAAAGAACAAGAAGACTAAGGATAAGGCCAAAAAAGAGTCAACTCTTAAAGGAAACTTAGGGTAATCACCCCTCTTGATCATAAGTAATATGCATAGGGTTGCATCAATACAATGTACTTCAAGGAGATATCATTCAAGCTGGATTGGTGTTTTGGATGCTACTACTCATGGGGATTAGTAAGCATGGTAAGATATGGTTGAAGGTAAGGAAGAGAAGAACATGGTTAATCCGGATAGAATAAAGAAGAGATGTACCTTTGTCATTTATTTTAAAGGGGGAGAAGAGTCCATGTGAAAAATAGGATACACTTGCAAATAAGAAAGAGCCTCAGTTAAGGAGAAGAGAGCATATCTAATAGGGAGTAGCTAGTGGTGAGAAGGGTATGTAATCAGAACATGGGAACCTTGTTCCCAAGGGGAGCTGAGATAGAAAGATCTTGAAGGAAGATGAGTTAGAAATATTCCAGAAAATAATTAAGGATATTGTTGGTAGTACTGCTGATTATCTTTCTAGGATGGAAATTTTTTGTTTCTGATTGCTTTAGTTGTTTTTTCCATCACATTTTCATCAATTCCAAACATGGGTCTTGTTGGCAAGTTTGAATGTGTTGTCATTGATGTGAACATGTTTGTTAGGCAGTTTTTCCAGAGAAAAAATATGTTCTGAGGTATGGTGAGGAACAGTTACTGAGGAATTGGAGTCACGCACCTCATGGGATGATATAAAGGTTGTTTAATAAGTCCATGTCATGTTTTAGGTGTCGACATGATGATTTGAGTAAGTTATGAGATCACAAATGGTTACTGGCTACTTGACTATCCTCTAGTATAATAGAGTTGTAGAGATTAGGTTCATGCATGTACACAAGTAGATATCTTTGGTCATGCAGATGGGAATATATGTAAGACATGGTGATGTATATTTCTTGTAAAGGGTTCATTATTCTGAAGGTCGCCAAGGAATTTTTAAGTGTTACAAAAAAAGGTGACAGTGTTCTTAAGGTATACCATAGAATGCTAACAAATCCATTAGCTGGGATGGATTTAATTTTTTTTTTGAAATTCACGATGCCTAGGGATATTCTTGGATTATTTTACTGATGAGTTGGAATTCTACATCGATCAAGGTGATGAGATTTGAATGGAATTTCAAGTTGGTGATAAGATTTCTTATCTTCTCGGCTTACTTGATCAGTAAAACATTTTATGGGAAATTGGTAATTTTTTTTTTATGATAGAGTTATGAACTTGGGGTGGTTATGAAGGACCTAAGCTAGTTGACAAATATGCTTTGATCAAGATCATTGATTTTTGTGCAGTATGATTAAAATTGAGAGTTAGGTTTTTTTCAACTTGTTCTTAATAAAAGGGTTGATGAATTATTAAAAAGTGTGTGGTCGTGCAACAAAAGGATTCATAACAAATGCAAGGGATTTCTTGAAAATAATTTTTTCAAATCTAGATAAGGTTGAATTGCTGATTTGAAGGAGTGAGAGAGAATTGCAATAGGGATTTGATTGTACTTCAATGAAACTTACCAAGGCATAATTAGATGCTACTATACAGTCTAGAAATTAATCATATTGTAGTCTGATTTATGTTTGTAACACAACAAGTCTTCCTTAGGGTTTGAGCCAAAGGCCATCTGAGCAGTGAGCTCAAGGAAGTATGCTTGAATGCATGTGCTTTCCTCATTGGTAATAAGCTTATAATTCTAACAAGGTATTATTCTTATTGTAATAAAAATCCTTGGGTTATGTGTTATGGATGTTTTTCTAATTTTTGCATACATTCTTGTTTCATTTTAAATCATAGATAAGGGTTTTAAAGAGTAAGAGTTTTTGGTGCAGCAGATTGACTCCACCCCTCATCTCAGTTGCTTTCTGCCTTACTTCCTATAATTTCAACCACTAAAAGCTTTAACACAAAAATAAAAATCTTATCATCATAGCCTCTCAGTAAAAGTTAAGCTGGCTTTATTTTCTTCTTTGGAAGCTTCTCTCCTTATCAATCTTCTTTTGAACTATGTTTTTCCTTGCTATTACTCCTTCAGGTATAAGCGTTTTCTCTCCTTCTATAGAGGGTTTTAATTCTTTCAACAAAATACTATGGTTGGGATACAATTTCATCACACAAACTCATACTGGTGGCTTTGACTAAATTTTGTTCATGTTATAAGATTCACATGATCTTCTTCATACAAATCAACTTTTTTTAGCTGCAATACCTTTTCCTTTACTCCTTCAACATGATAAATGATGAGGTTCACCTTTTTGGAGGTGGTTTTAAACTTGGAAAACTATGCCAGCTCTTCCTCTTTATTTATATTCAAGGGCAATTTCACTATATCACGCACACAATCTTCACTGCACTTCCTTTCACAATTTGGTTGTAAACAAACTCTTTGACCTATTCCTTTTTGAATCTTCAATCTCCTCACTTGAGGGTTGGCTTCACCTCTTTTGTGGTGACTATATCTATATTGACAATAGGTTGGATTCAAAAATACTTTGCCCATTCAAAATGGGCAGCTTCCCTTTTGCAAACCTAGGAGATTTTTTCTTTAGTGCTCTAGCTAGTTGTTCAACCTCCCATGATCTCTTGCTTGTGCAAATTCTTGAATCCATAAAATGAATTTCTTTGTCTTACAAGAAGCTCTGATACCAAAAGAAAGAAATACAAAATTGTAAAACAAATAAATTATTCAATTGATTCAAGAGATTACAAGAGCTTCTTGATCAAATGACCATAGATCAAACTAATTGATTATGAATCAATTAGAACTGCCTCAATATATAGAAGTCTTGATACATCTAATTTCATAATGCAAATCTTGTATTATTACGTTTAAAGCAAAATGCTAAATCTTTATAATAATAAAAATTAAAACTAAAAAAATTAAAGCATAAAACAATACAAGTGGATGGAATTACTAAATATTCC
>MU225508.1:561185-585853 GCA_018584345.1 Thuja plicata | reverse complement strand
TATATATAGAGAGAGAGAGAGAGAGAGAGAGAGAGAGAGAGAGATTATGGTAGTTTATTCATAAGAATTTCCTTATACTACTTATCCCTAGAATCTTTTCAACATATTGCTAGTATTGTGTATAAAATTTAAATATTAGATCCTACTATGATAGTTGATACACTCATGAGGGTAAGATGAGTAGTGGTATGTACATGTATTATTCCTATTTGAAAGAACCTAAATAATAGTATAGATGATGATCTTCTCTCCATTGAGAAAATATCATAATTGTTGCAAAAAAAATGGAAACTTTTTGAAATAGACTTTCAAATTTACAAAACAATCCAAATTTATTTTCTAATTCAAGTTTAAAATGCCTATATTTTCATAAAACATAATAGAAGTGTTTATATAGTTTAAAAGTTAAAAAATAATAGGAATCTTAGTAAATTACAAAGTTTTGATACATACAAAATGCATGGGGCCTTATACCCTAGAATGTAACTTCTCCAAGAAATCTAGATTGAATTTTTTGTGCAATGCACATATTCCCTATTTTGATTTTGATAAAAATATAGATTCCCTTTCTTATTAATTATTAATAGGTTATTTTTACCTTAATTTATTTAATTTTATCCTCGTATCAATCATAAGAGGAGGTGTTATGAGGATTTTAGAGAAACCAAAGATTCATATGTTATGTATTTAAGTTATTTGGAAAAGATTCAAGTCAATTTTATTACTAAAATATTTAAATTCAAGTATTTTGTATGATTGTATATTTTTTAGGCACTTCCAAAAATAATACCTTTATCTAAATTGTTTCTTTCTTCTCAGATATAGCTAAATTAGAGTGTGCCATAGCTCTAGTTGATTTTATATTTTCATGTACAAAATGTGATATTTTATGAACTCATAAAATGATAACATACTTGAGATAATAAGAGATCAAAGGGATAACATTAGAATATAATAAAGATGGATTAGATAGAAACAACAATACCATTAAGCTAAGATAATAGAAAATTCAAAAAAAGGTTGGATAACATACAAGGATATGATAACAAAATATTGAATAGAAAATGTTACAACATGAGAGTTGCATATGAATAGATATGAAATGAAATACAAGTTATCTTATTTTTAGAATTTCTAACTAGGAAATAAAGCTTCTATATGGATTTGTTGATGAATGGATAGGATTCGTTGTAGGTTAGAGTTTGGATATAAAGTTATAATTTTGTAAAAATATTCATATGAGGCATTACAGCCACATTTAAAAATAGCATTATGACATATCCTCATATTATTGGTTGAGATTTAGAAATGTACTATGAAAATGATAGATGTCTTATTTTTTATTAAAGGAAAATAGGTTTTGAAGGGACTTGAAACCCTTACATAAAAAAAAATAAGAAAAAGAAACTAACAACTAACCAGATATAGAACAACAACAAACCAACAAAAAAAAAAAATGGGGACAGTCCCATAAACATTGCAATTTTTTTAGTAGACTTACTTTCTTTTTTATCACTTCATCGTTTATACTCCACACCATGTTGACCACCATATCAATTGGAATAGCACCCTTATCCTTGCTTCAAAGTCTTGTGATGCATTCAGTAAGAGAAACACAAGCCACCCCATAGTCTAAAATCTTCTATTTAGACTTGACCCTTCTAGACAAGGAGTCATCAACACTCTTTGTGATGGGTAGAAGATTTCTTCTCTATAGAGTCAGGTTGGCTCTGTTCTAAGGTCTCTTTCTTGACCTCTGAGGGTATTATCAAGCCCTAAATCAAAGTAAATAACCAATGACTTTACGTCCTTCTCAAGAACTGGCTCCCATCAACAAAACTATTTCCCCCACATTCGGTGAACCTACAAGGATAGTTTAACCTTGACCAAACCAGCTCATTCAGTCCAAACACTCATAATATATACTTCTTACTTTCTTCCCTAGTCGAGCCATTACCAAGCTCGCCTAGGGTAAGAAATCCCCGATCACAACTGTCACTTCTCCTACAAGAAAACTATATACAGGGGCTCCTCTTAGATTCTATCCAGATACATGACCTTCTCAAATTGGATTCAAGAACCACAAAGAGCCAAACAATATTTACAATCCCAAAATGGGCCATAAACTCACAAACTTGAAAAATGAAAACAAACTAAGCTACTGGAACTTGTAACAGAAAATAATGCTCAAAGATAGCCTAAAAACACACTATACAACCTTTTTATTAAGTTATTGAATCTCTAACTAAAAAATACTCTCTTTGAAAAACAACCTGCATCCAACTATAAATACCTCATCTTTCAACAATCTTTCACCAACCTCATAAATGAAGGCATGAGTGATCATTACGTAACCCTCCCATCACTTGAAAAGGTATAACTGCCCATTTAAGACAAAGGAAAAATGTAAGGAGCCATTATATTAACTATTATGGTCACAAAAGACAAAGCCATGATTTTTGGGTCATTAACCGACGTTACCAAGCATTATCACCCAGCACTAGAATAAACTAAGCATCAGCACTGAGCAACAGTACAAACTGTACACCAGAGAGACACCCTGAGAAAAATCACTAAGCAACATCACTGAGCGATATTACCAAGAAACATAACTGAGCCATATCACCAAGCAACATCACCAAGAAGCCTGAGCAACATCACCCAGCAACATAGTCTAAACTAAGCACTAGTACTACCCGAACACCAGAGTGAACCGAGCACTTCATCTTAATGCATTTTCACCATCTTTTATTGTTAGTATCTTGGTTGGATTTCTGGAGGATTTTAACCTACCTTAAAATACACTAAGCTAAAAAAGAAGCAACTAAAAAACTATGGTATTTGTTCACTGAATTAACCTCAGTCATTACAAGATGCAGTGAACAAAACACCTTACAAACAACTTATAAACCCAAAATTCTTTCTGACCTAGGTGCCCCTGCACCATACTCCCCAAAAAAAGAGAATCAACTTCCAGGTTATTGGATCAAGTTAGTGTCGATGCCTAACTTCTTGAAGTTGCTCTCTTGTACCCATGTAGCCTTCGAATCATCTTGTCCTTGCCATTTGACCAAATGTTCCATGTAGGTCTTCTTTCTAGTATGGTTAGAAACTATTGAATTTAGAATCTTCTCAGCCTTTAGTTTTCGTGCAACTGGAAGTTTTAGAGCTTTGATATCCTTTGTATTTTCTCCGAGATTAGGACCTCCTTCTATAATTGGTCCTTTATAGGACACTAGATATGTCACATTAAAAACTGGAGATAATCCTATGTCTGTAGGAAGATCAATTTTATAAGCATTAGACCCATACTTGGCCAGAATTGTACAAGGGCCTATCTTTCTCATCTGAAGCTTAAACGGAACACCCTTTTGTAGCCTTTCTTTATTAAGGTGCACCATGACCAAATCTCCAACTTGGCATCTACCTTCTACTTGGTGTGATTTGTACTCTCCACTAATGCTTTCTTCACTATATCATGGACTTCTTTAATCGATTGAGAAAAATCTATAGCATACCCACTCTTCTCTGCATTACCTCCAAGATTCTTGAGTTCACATATACCCCTAGGATGAATCCCATATACTATTTCAAAAGGGATCTTTCAAGTAAATATGTTAACCATATCATTATACGCAAATTCTTCTTGAGAAAGTAACTGATCTCATGATTGTCCATATTCTTTGGTGACGCATCTCAAAATATTTCCTTAACTTTAGTTCACCACATCAGTCTGACCGTCGGTGTGTGGATGATATGCCAAGCTAAATAAAATATTTGTACCAAGATTTTGCCACAAAGTTTTCCAAAAATGACTCATAAACTTAGAGTCTCAGTCTTAGACAATACTCAAAGCTAATCCATGTATCCTTACTGGCTTTCTAAAGAACATATTTCTATGTAACATGCATCATGTGTGGTCCTAGAAGGCCTGAAGTGAGCCATCTAGCTGAACCTATACACAATCACAAATGTGTTTTCTGTTCCTTGCTTGGTCTTCGGAAGTCCAACTAAAAAATCCATACTAAGGCATTCCCAAGGTCTATTTCAGATCGGAAGGGGCTGATACAATCCCGCATTGGATGAAATCCCCTTAGCCTTTTGACAGATTATACAAGTCTCTATATATCCTTGGACATCCCTGCTCATTTTTGGCCAATAGTAATACCTCTTTACCGACTCTAGAGTTTTGTTCAACCCAAAATGTCCACTTAATGAACCATTATGCTTCTCTTGTACTAATTTCTCCCACATTGAAGCTTTTGGTACACAAAGTTGTCTACCTTTAAACAAAATACTTTCTTGAAGAGTATACTAAGAATACTATGTAAATGATTTTGAAAACCTTGACATACCTTGTATGCCTCTAAAAAGTCATCATCTACTGGATACAGATTCTTGAAGATTTCTATGCTAACACTTCTTAACTGAACTTATTGTACCATACGAAACCTTCTACTCAATTCAACTGCCACTTTATTATTTACTCCTTTCTTTTGTTTTATACTGAAGGTATAGGCTTGTATATACTCCACCCATTTCATATTCTTATGGCTTATTTTATCTTGTGAATTCAAAAAACTTAATGCCTGGTTGTCAGTAAAGACTACAAATTCTTTAGGAAGGAGATAATGTCGCCACTTCCTTAGTGCTTGCACTAATTAATATAGTTCAAAATCATATGAGGAGTAAATCTTCTTTGCATCACTAAGTATTTCGCTATGAAAAGCTATTGGCTTTCCTTCTTGACTCAAAACTTCACTGACAACAATATTACTGGCATCACACTCCACAGTAAACAACTTGTCAAAAATAGGAAGTGTCAGTATCAGTTGAGTTTCTATCCTTTCCTTCAAGTGTTCAAAACCCTTAGCATCCTGCTTGTTCCATTGGGACTTGGATTTCATACCCCCTTTTATGGTATCTAAAATAGGTGCGTTGATTTCATTAAAATGTCTGATAAAATTCCGGTAGAACTGTGCTAACCCATGGAAGCTTCTTACCTTTGTAGCTGACTTTGGTGTAGGCCAATTCAAGATTTATTCCACCTTTCTTGTATCAATCTTCAATTTACCTTCCAAGATAACAAAATCCAAGTATACCAACTCTTGTTTCATGAACTCACTCTTTTCCAAGTTGATTGTCAACTTCTCATCATGCAATCTTTGCATCACCATTTGCAGATGTCTAAGATGATCCTCTTTTGTTTTTCCGAATACTAGGATGTCATATAAGTACACTACAACCCATTTTCTGATGAAGTCCTTCAAAACCACATCCATTGATCTCATAAATGTGCTTGGGGCATTTGACAACCCAAAAGGCATAACCATCCATTCATAAATTGCTTCGATAGTCTTAAAAGAATTTTTCCTCTCATCTCCATGTTTGATTCTTATCTAATGATACCCACTTTTAAGACCTATTTTGGAGTAATGCTTAGCTCCACTGAGACAATCCACTAGATCTTCTATCCTCACTATTGGGAACCTATACCTAATAGTGATTCTATTTATGGCCCTGGAATCAGTACACAAACTCCAAGTACCATCCGTCTTTCGGGAAAAGATTGTGGGAACAACACATGGAATTATGCTCTTTCTAATCAAACCCTGGTTAATTAGTGCTTGGATTTGGTTAGAAATCTCTAAATTATGTTGTGGGGTCATTTTATAAGAAGATTTGTTTGGAAGTAAGGCTCCTAGAATGAAGTCAATCTTATGACTAATAGTCATCTCAGGTGGTAGGGTAGCTGGTTGACCATTACTAACTATGGTTTGGTATTGAGTTAGCAACCTTTGGATTTCTAAAGGTAACTCTTCCCTCTCATTTCCCTCTTCATTCTTCAGTTTCAAAACCAAACCAAAGCCTGCTCCATCTTCTTCGCCTAGTATCTTTAAGAATTCTATCTCACTGACCAACAATAGTTTAGGATCCCCTTTCCTCTATGCACCTTCTTCTGAGATTGACTGTATCTTGAAAGTCACTCCATCTTTCTTAAAGGAATAGGAGTTCTTAACTCCATCATGCACTGCAGCTTAGTCGAACTACCAAGGTCTACCCAATAATAGATGACAAGAATCCATTAGAAGAGCATCACACAACACTCTATCCTTATACGTCCATATAGAAAATTCTACCCAATCTTTCTCATTAACTATTACATGTTGATCTTTATTCAACCAAGTAACCCTATAAGGATTAGTATGAGGAATCCTTGTCAAATTTAATTTTTCAATAGCTTATAAAGAAACTATGCTATCAATAGAACCTGAATCTATGATAACTTTACAAACCTTACTGAGTACCTTGCATTTGACTCAAAACAAAGATCTTCTTTGTCTCGGCTCTTCTTTGATGGGCTCTTTGAGGAGTGCTTTGGAAATCATCAAATTATACGCCATCTCAGAATCTAGGGTGACTTCTACTGTCTTGCTGCTAGAAGACTCTTCTTGCACATAGTGGAATATATTCTCTCCTCCTTGTGATGTAGAGCTCTTCTCAAGAAATCTATATGCAGGATGCCCAAACTATTGATATTTATAGCACTTCATTAAAGAAAAATAAGATCGTCTTCCCTGGTTATTGGTTCTTCCTCTTGAACTTTTATTTGAATCTTTTCCTCAGTTGTAACCACTTCTCATGTTACTGGATTCTCCTTGATTCTCAGTGAGTTTGGACTCACTGTAACTCTTATCTTCCAAATTCCTTCCTCTATGACCTCTACTATCTCTTCCTCTTCCTCTACTATTTGAATCTTTCTTCTTTTATAACTTCTCCTCTACCTTAATCGATGATAGCATTGGTGTACTATATTGGGGCTTAAGAGACCAATTTCCTTTTGGATACTACACTTGAGACCATTCAGATACCTTACTACGTTTAGGCTTTCGTCTTCAATTACATGTGACATTAAGCATAGCTGGTGAAATTCTTCTTTATAGGCATTGACTGCAGTGACTTCCAAGTCTTTTTTGTCTCAGATTCTATGTTTTCTTGTGCAACTGCACTTCATAATCATCAAGAAGATATGTTTCCTTCATTTATGCCACCATACCTTTCCAACTAGTTATGGGGTTCTTTCCTTCTTTTGTCCTGTCGTCTTGGAAAAATTTCCACCAAGTGAGAGCAGTCCCTATCAATCTTGTCTTGGCTATTCTAACATTCTGAGCTTCAGTCACATTGTCACAACCTAAGTGATTCTCAAGACCTTCTATCCACTCCATGATTAATTCTGGTTCCACCTTACCACTAAATAGAGGCACACCTTGCAAGGATTTACCACTCATTGCTTTCAAAGCTCTCAAGAATGGATCTTGTTGAAGCATAGGGTATAACTTTGTATTATATCTTCCTCGGTCCCTCATTTACCCTTTCCATTAGCTTCTCTCATTATTTAAATGACTACTGTAGTCCTAAGCTACACTTCTTATAACTTAGTTACTATTTCGGCCAACTATTCCTTTAGGATTCTATTCTCCTCCTTTTCTCTTATACATTCTTTGCCAACTCGGCATTGGTCACCAATTTTGCATGAATCTACAGACCTGTCTGAAGACAACACTCAAAAAATACAAGCCCAATCTTTAGGCTCTGATACCAATCTAATTGGTAACGGATTTATTTTCTACATAGTCAGGATGGCTCTATTTTGAGGTCTCTTTCTTGACCTCATAGGGTATTCTCAAGCCTTAAATCAAAGTAAATCACTAATGAATTTACCTCCTTCTCAAGAAACAAATCCCATAAGGAAAAATATTTCCTGCACATTCGGTGAACCTACAAGGATAGTTTCACCTTGACCAAACCAGCTCATTAAGTCCAAACACTCATAATATACTTCTTACTTTCTTCCCTAGCTGGACCATTACCAAGCTTTCCTAGGGTAAGAACTTCTCGATCATAACTATTAGTTCTCCTACAAAAAAAATGAAAATGAAACTATATACAATGTTTCCTCTTGATTCCATATAGACTCATGGTTCTCACCATGTATTCAAGAACCTCGAGGAGCCATACAATATTTACAATCCCAAAATGGGCCAAAAACTCAAAAACTTGAAAATTGAAAGCAAACTAAGCTACAGACACTTATAATGAACAATAATTCTCAAACATAGCCTAGAAACATGCTTTGTAACTTTTTTATTAATTTCTTGAATCTCTATCTAAAAACTCCTCTCTTTGAAAAACAACCTACATCCAACTATATATCCCTCATCCTTCAACAATATTTCACCAACATCATAAATGAAGGCATGGGCGATCATTACATAACCTTCCCATCACTCAAACAAGTGTAAATGTCCATTTAAGACAAAGGAAACATGTAAGGAACCATTACAATTGACTATTTAGGTCACAAAAAACAAAGCCATGATTTTCGTGTCATTAACTGACATTACCAAGCATTAGCACCGAGCGCCAGAATAAACTAAGCATATGCACCGAGAAACAGTACAAACCGGACACCAGAGAGAAACCTCGAGTAGCATCACCAAGTGACATCACCAAGTGATTTCACCGACCAACATCACCGAGCAATATCACCTAGCAAAATCACCAAGCAGCCCGAGCAACTTTACCGAGAAACATAGTGTAAACCAAGCACCAGTACTGCCCAAACACCAGGGTAAACTGAGAACTTCATCTTAATTCCTTTTCACCATCTTTTGTTTCTAGTGCCTTGGTTGGATTTCCAAAGGCTTTCAACCTACCTTAACACACACTAAACTAAAAAATAAGTAACTAAACAACTATTATATTTGTTCATCGAAATGACCTCAGTCATTAGAAGTGTGGGTGAACAAAACACCTTACAAACAACTTATAAAACCAAAATGATTTCTAACCTAGTTTCTCCTGCACCATACTCCCCCAAAAAGAGAGAAATCAACTTCCATGTTATTTTATCAAGTCAGGGTCGATGCCCAACTTCTTTAAGTTGGTCTCTTGTACCCATGTAGCCTCTGAATCAACTTGTCCTTGCCATTTGACAAGATGTTCCATGTAGGTCCGCTTTCTAGTCTTCTTACCAACTCTTGAATTTAGAATATTCTTTGGTTTCCTCTCAGATTCCATCTAGACACATGGTTCTCACCATGGATTCAAGAACCTTGAGGAGCCATACAATATTTACAATCTCAAAATGGGCCAGAAACTCACAAACTTGCAAAATGAAAACAAACTAAGATACTAACACTTATAACAGACAATAATGATCAAAGATCTATTAGAAACACACTTTGTAAAATTTTTATTAACTTCTTGAATCTCTATCTAAAAACTCCTCTCTTTGAAAGACAACCTACATCCAACTATATATCCCTCGTCCTTCAACAATCTTTCACCAACCTCATAAATGAAGGCATGGAAGATCATTGCGTAACCTTCCCATCACTTGAATAGGTGTAACTTCCCATTTGAGACAAAGGTGACACATAAGGATTCATTACAATTGACTATTTAGGTCACAAAAGACAAATCCATGTTTTCTGGGTCGTTAACTGACGTTACCGAGCATCAGCACCAAGCACTAGAATAAACTGAGCATCTGCATCAAGCAACAGTACAAACCGGACACTAGTGATAAACCCTAAGTAGGATCACCAAGTGACATCACAAAGTGATATCACCGAGTGACATTATCGAGTGATATCACTGAGGAAAACCACCGAGCGGCCCGAGCAGCTTCACTGAGCAACATAGAGTAAACTGAGCACAAGTAGTGCCCGAATACCAGAGTAAACCAAACACTTTATCTTAATGCCTTTTTACAATATTTGGTTTCTAGTTCCTTGGTTGTATTTCTAGAGGCTTTCAACCTACCTTAAAAAATGCTAAACTGAAAAACAAGAAACTAAACAACTATTTCTGTTAGTTCACCAAATTGACCTTGGTCATTACAAGAGTGGGTGAGCAAAACACCTTACAACCAACTTATAGAACCAAAATGCTTTCTAACCTAGTTTCTCCTGCACCATACTCCCCCAAAAAGAGAGAAATCAACTTCTAGGTGATTGGATCAAGTCAAGGTCGATGCCTAACTTCTTGAAGTCGATCTCTTGTACCCATGTAGCCTCTAAATCATCTTGTCCTTGTAATTTGACTAGATGTTCCATGTAGGTATTCTTTCTAGTCTACTTAGCAACTCTTGAATTCAGAATCTTCTCAGCCTTTAGTTTTGGGGAAACTAGAAGTTTTAGTGCTTTCAAATCCTCTATATCTACTGCCAGATCAGGACCTCCTTCTGGAATTGGTCCTTTATTGGACACCAGATCTGCCACATTGAAAATTCAAGATAATCCTATGTTTACAAGAACATCAATTTTATAAGCATTAGACCCATACTTGGCTAGAATTGTACAAAGGCCTATCTTCCTCATCTGATGCTTACTCAGTACACCCTTTTGCATCCTTGCTTTATTTAGGTGCACCATGACCAAATCTCCAACTTGGAATTGAACATCTCTTTTCTCGGCATCTACCTTCTCCTTGGTGTGAGTTGTACTCTCCACTAATGCTTTCTTCACTTTATCATGGACTTATTTTATGGATTGAGATAAATATTCAGCATACCCACTCTTCTCTGCATTACCTCCAAGATCTCTGAGTTTACATATACCCCTGGGATGAATCCCATATACTATTTCAAAAGGGCTCTTTCCAGTCGATCCCATGATTGTCCATATTATTTGGTTAGGCATCTCTAAATATTTTCTAAACTTCGGTTCACCACTTTAGTCTGACTATTGGTCTATGGATGATATGCCAAGCTAAAGGAAATATTTTTACCAAGCTTCTGCCACAAGGTTTTCCAAAAATGGCTAATAAGCTTAGAGTCTCAGTTTGATAGAATACTCAAAGGTAATCCATATATCCTTAATGCCTATCTAAAGAGCATATTTTCTTTGTAACATGCATCATGTGTGGTCTTACATGACACAAAATGAGCCATCTTGTTGAACCTATCCACAAAAAAAAAATATGTTGTCCATTCCCTGCTTGGTCTTCAGAAGTCCAACTACAACATCCATACTAAGGCATTCCGAAGGTCTATTTGGGATTGGAAGGGGCTGATACAATTCCACATTGGAGGAAATCCCCTTATCTTTTTGATAGATTATACAAGTCTCTACATATCTTTGGACATCCCTTCTCATTTTTGGCCAATAGTAGTACCTCTTTACCAATTCTAGAGTTTTATTCAACCCAAAATGTCCACTTAATAAACCATTATGCTTCTCTTGTACTAAGTTCTCCCCCATTGAACCTTTTGGTACATAGAGTTGTCCACCTTTAAAAAAAAGACCTTCTTGAAAAGTATACTCATAATACTCACTATGAAAATGATTTTGAAAACCTTGACATACCTTGTATGCCACAGAAAAGTCTTCATCTGCTGAAGATAGATTCTTGAAGCTTTGTATGCCAACACTTCTAAATTGAAATTCTTGTACCATGAGAAATATTATTCTCAATGAATCTACCACTTTATTCTAAACTACTTTCTTGTGTATTATGGTGAAGGTATAGGCTTGTTTATACTCCACCCATTTCATATGCTTATGGCTTAGTTTATCCTGTGAATTCAAAAAAATTAAAGCCTGGTTGTCAGTAAAGACTAAAAGTTATTTAGGAAGGAGATAATGTCTCCATTTCCTTAGTGCTTGCACCAACGAATATAGTTCCAAATCATATGAGGAGTACTTCCTCTTTGCATCACTAAGTTTTTTTCTGTGAAAAGCTACTCGCTTTCCTTATTGACTCAAAACTGTACCAACAACAATATTACTGGCACCACACTCCTCAGTAAAAAGATTTTTTAAACTAGGAAGTGTGAGTATTAGTTGAGATTATTTCCTTTCCTTTAAGTGTTCAAATACCTTAGAAGCCTACTCATTCCATTGGAACTTGTATTTCATACCCCTTTTATGGTATCTAAAATAGGTGCGTTGATTTCACTAAATTGTTTGATAAAATTCTAGTAGAACTGTGCTAATCCATGGAAGCTTCTTACCTCTATAGTTGAATTTGGTGTAGGCCAATTCAATATTTCTTCCACCTTTCTTGTATGCATCTTCAAGTTACTCTCTAAGATAACAAAACCCAAGTATACCAACTCTTGTTTGATGAACTCACTCTTTTACAAGTTGATTGTCAACTTCTCCTCATGCAATCTTTGCATCACCATTTGCAGAAGTCTAAGATGATCCTGTTTTGTTTTTCTTAACACTAGGATGTCATATAATTACACTACAACCCATTTCCAATAAAATCCTTCAAAACCTCATTCATCAATCTCAAAAATGTGCTTGGGGCATTTGACAACCCAAAAGACATAACCATCCATTCGTAAAGTACTTCGATAGTCTTAAAAGTAGTTTTCCACTCATCTCCACCTTTGATTCTTATGTGATGATACCCACTTTTAAGTTCTATTTTGGATTAATACTTAGCTCCACTGAAACAATCCATTAGATCTTCTATCCTCAGTTTTGGGAACCTATATTGAACAGTGATCCTATTTATGGCCCTGGAATCAGTTCACAACCTCCAAGTACCATCATTCTTTGGGGCAAAGACTGTGGGAACAACACAAGTAATTATGCTCTTTCTAATCAACCCTTGGTGAATTAGTGCTTGGATTTGGTTAGAAATCTCTGAATTTTATTTTGGGGTCATTTTATAAGCAACTTTGTTTGGAAGTGAGGCTCCTAGGATGAAGTCAATCTTATGACTAATGGTCCTCTCAGGTTGTAGGGTAGCTGGTTGATCATTACTAACTATGGTCTTGTATTGAGTTAACATCCTTTGGATTTCTAAAGGTAACTCTTCCCTATCATTTCCCTCTTCATTCTTTGGTTTCAAAACTAAAGCAAAGCCCACTCTATCTTCTTTGTCTAGTGTGTTTAAGAATTATATCTCACCCACCAACAGTAGGTTAGGACCCCCTTTCTTCTTTAGACCTTCTTCAAAGATTGACTATATATTGAAAGTCACTCCATCTGTATTAAAGTAATAGGAGTTCTTAACTCCATCATGCACTGTGGCTTGGTCGAACTGACAAGGTCTACCTAATAATAGATGACAAGTATCCATGGGAAGAACTTCACACAACACTTTCTCCTTATACCTCCCTATGGAAGTGTCTACCCAAGCTTTATCATTTAATATTACATGTTGATCTTTATTCAACCAACCCTATAAGGATTAGTATGAGGAATCCTTGTCAACTTTAATTTTTCAATAGATTCTAAAGAAAGTGTGTTACCAGTAGAACCAAAATCTATGATAAATTTACAAACCTTACCATGTACCTTGAATTTGTCTCAAAAAAAAGATCTTCTTTGGCTTGGCTCTTCTTTGATGGGATCTTTGAGGAGTGCTCTGTGAATCATCAAATTCTCCCCCATCTCAGAATCTAGGGTGACTTCTGCTATCTTTCTTCTAGAAGACTCTTCTTACACATAGTGGATTCTCTTCTCTCCTCCTTGTGATATATATATCTTCTCAGAATATCTATATGCAGGGTGCCCAAACTGTTGACAGTTATAGCACTTCCTAGAAGAAAAATAAGATCCTCTTCCCTGCTTATTGGACTCCCTTCTCTTCCCCAGTTGTAACCACCTCTTCATGTGTTCCTGGATTCTCCTTGATTCTCAGTGAGTTTGGACTCACTTTGATTCTTAACTTTAAAATTCCTTCCTCTATATCCTGCTCTATGACCACTATTGTCTCTTCCTCTTCATCTACTATTTGAATCTTTCTTCTTTTTGAACTTCTCCTCTACCTTGAAGGCTAGCTGATAGCATTGGTGTACTATCTTGGGGCTTAAGAGACTAATTTCCTCTTGGATACTCCACTTGAGACAATTCTGATACCTTTCCACTTTTAGGCTTTCCTCTTCCATTACATGTGACCTTAAGCATAGCTTGCAAAATTCTTATGTATAGGAACTGACTTCCAAGTCCTTTTTTTCTTAGATTCTGTCTTTTTTTGTGCAACTACACTTCATAATCATCAAGAAGATAAGTTTCCTTCATTTTGGCCACCATACCTTTCCAATTAGTTATGGGGTTCTTTCCTTCCTTGGTCCTTTCATCTCGAACAAATTTCAACCAAGTGATAGCAGTCCTTCTCAATCTTGTCTTTTCTATTCTAACTTTCTGAGCTTCGGTCACATTGTGACAATCAATGTGACTCTTGATACCTTCTATCTACTCCATGATTAATTCTGGTACCATCTTGCCACTAAATAGAGGCACACCTTTGAAGGAGTTACCACTCATTTCTTTCAAAGATCTAAAGAATGGCTCTTCTTGAAGCACAAGGTCTAGCTCTGGTATTATATCTTCCTCAGCTACTGATTTATCCTTTCCATCAGCTCTTCTCATTAGTTCACTGACTGCTGTAGTCGTAAGCTACACTTCTTCTAACTTAGTTTCCTTTTCATCAAAGTGTTCCTTCAGGAGTCTATTCTCCTATTTTTGCTCTTCTACATTCTTCGCCAACTCTGTATTGGTCAAAATTTTTGTGTGAATCTACATACTCGTCTGAAGACAACACAGAAACAACACAAGCCCAATATATAGGCTCTAATACCAATCTGATGGGTAATGAATTCCTTCTCTATAGATTCAAACTGCCTCTATTCTGAGGTTATTTTCTTTACCTCCTAGGCTGTTCTCATGCCCTAAATCGAAGTCCAAACGCTGACCAAACTAGCTCATTAATTCCAAACACTCATAATATACTTCTTACTTTCTTCCCTAGCCGGACCATTACCAATATCTCCTAGGGTAAGAACTTCCCAATCATAATTATCTCTTTTCCTACATGAAATAAAGAAAAGAGAACTATATAGAGGGGCTCCTCTCAGATTTTATCCAGACACATGGTTCTCACCATGGATTCAAGAACCTCGAGGAGCCATACAATATTTACAATCCCAAAATGGGCAATAAACTCACAAACTTGCAAAATGAAAACAAACTAAGCTACTGGCACTTATAACAAACAATAATACTCAAAGATAGCATAGAAACACACCGTGCAAATTTTTTATTAACTTCTTGAATCTCTATGTAAAAAATCCTCTCTTTGAAAAACAACCTGCATCCAACTACCCCTCATCCTTTAACAATCTTTCACCAACCTCATAAATGAAGGCATGAGCGATCATTACGTAACCTTCCCATCACTTGAACATGTATAACTACACATTTAAGAAAAAGATGACACATAAGGACCCTTGACAATTGACTATTCTGGTCACAAAAGACAAAGCCGTGATTTTTGGGTCATTAACTGACGTTACCAAGCATCAGCGCTAAGCACCAGAATAAACTGAGCATCATCACTCAGAAACAATACAAACCACACACCAGAGAGTAACCCTGAGTAGTTTCACCAAATGACATCACCAAGTGATATCACCGAGCAACATCACCAACCAACCCGAGCAGTATCACCTAACAACATAGTGTAAACTGATCATGAGTACTGCCCGAACACTAGAGTAAACCGAGTACTTCATCTTAATGCCTTTTCACCATCTTTGGTTTCTAGTGCCTTGGTTAGATTTTCAGAGGCTTTCAACCTACCTTAACACACACTAAACTAAAAAATAAGCAATTAAACAACTATGGTGTTTGTTCACCGAATTGACCTCAGTCATTACAAGAGTGGGTGATGAAAACACCTTACAAACAAATTATAAAACCAAAATTATTTCTAACCTAGGTGCTCCTGTACCCCTTTGGAAGACCATGGATAATCTCAACTTGTGCATTTAGCTTCCTAAATCCATCTGAATTTTTCTTCATTGCAATGCAACTAACTTAACCCATCATCCTTAATTTCTCTTGGATTTTGGAAATTTATGACATATTAGTTAGTTGTGTAACTCTCAATAATTGATTGCATATTAATTAAATCCTTGATTAATTATTTTTTAAGGGTGAAGTCGGAGGATAAGTTGATTAATTAAATAATTTTATTTAATTAATGTAAAAAATAGGAAGAAGACAAATGTATCACAAGGGAACACAAGGTGGTGTTAGGAGGATAAATACCTAGGTGATTGGTTTTTAATAATTAAAAATAATACAAATATATTAAATTAATTATTGGGAATAAAAATTTATTAAATTATAGACTGGGATAAGGTGGAATAGACAGTGGAAAAGCATTGATGGATTTTTCTGTCTATGTTTTCCCCATCTTTTATATGACATCACAATCATAAGAAGTGTTGTTGTATCAAAGAAGACTAAAACATAGTTTATAGGAAGTGATGATGACTAGTGGCTTGATGAGAGAATCACTAGAAGGGTAGGCATTAGATATGCTCCCTCAATAGGATAGGTAATATTTTGAAGAGACCAATTCTACTGTCAAAACATATTGGCGTATTAGAGGATGAAGGATGAAAGGACATAGAAGATGGAGATGGAGAGGGAGATGCATGATCATCATCTTGCAATGATATAAGAAACATATATTTTATATTTTACTTGACATTATATACCAAGGTATAAGGAATAATGATGACAATGTGTCAAGTACATGATCAAAAGGTAATCTATAAACATATGCCTTATAACACCATGATATTGAAAACAATCATGGTCCTCTCCAATAAGAAGAGAATACATTGGTGTATGAAAATAATCATAAAACACAAAATAAATAAGCAAACATGCACAAAAATCAAAATTAAACAAGGACTCTACTTCAAGTAGAGCTTAAAATTATTGATTGATATCTGATGAGGATGAGGTTAACACAATTGATGATAAGAATACTATATACCCAAGGATTGTAATTTTAATTATTTGAAAAATACTATGATTAGGAAGGATACATCCATATGATGATAAATCTATTAAAGAAGACCAATTGATCAACAATTGGTTTGAATCAAAAGAAATGGATGATTTTCGATGCTCAACAAAATCCATACTAAGGAATTCCCAAGGTCTATTTACGATTGGAAGGGGCTGATACAATCCTACATTAGAGGACATCCCCTTAGCCTTTTGATAGATTATACAAGTATCTACATATGCTTGGACATCCTTTCTCATTTTTGGCCAATAGTAATACCTCTTTACCAATTTTTGAGTTTTGTTCAACCCAAAATGTCCACTTAATGAACCATTATGCTTTTCTTGTACTAATTTCTCCCTCATTGAAGCTTTTGGTACACAAAGTTGTCTTCCTTTAAAAAAAAATACCTTCTTGAAGATTGTACTAAGAATACTATGAAAATGATTTTGAAAACCTTGACATACCTTGTATGCTTCTAAAAAGTCATCATCTGCTGGATATAGATTCTTGAAGAATTCTATGCTAACACTTCTTAACTGAACTTATTGTACCATACAAAACCTTCTACTCAATGCAACTACCACTTTATTATGTACTCCTTTCTTTTTTTTTATGTTGAAGGTATAGGGTTGTATATACTCCGCCTATTTCATATTCTTATGGCTTAGTTTATCTTGTGAATTCAGAAAACTTAATGCTTGGTTGTCAGAAAAGACTACAAATTATTTAGGAAGGAGATAATGTCTCCACTTCCTTAGTGCTTTCACTAATTAATATAGTTTGAAATCATATGAGGAGTAATTATTCTTTGTATCAGTGATTTTTTCAATATGAAAAGCTATTGGCTTTCCTTCTTGACTCAAAACTTCACTAACAACAATATTACTAGCATCACACTCCACAGTAAACAGATTGTTGAAAATAGGAAGTGTCAGTATGGGTTGATTTTCTATCCTTTCCTTGAAGTGTTCAAAACCCTTAGCATCCTACTTGTTCCATTGGAACTTGGCTTTCATACCCCCTTTTATGGTATCTAAAACAGGTGCATTGATTTCACTAAACTGTATGATAAACTTCTTGTTTCATGAACTCACTCTTTTCCAAGTTGATTGTCAACTTCTCCTCATGCATTCTTTGCATCAGTATTTGAAGATGTCTAAGATGATCCTCTTTTGTTTTTCTCAACACTAGGATGTCATATAAGTACACTACAACCCATTTTCCAATGAAGTCCTTCAAAACCTCAACCATCGATCTCATAAATGTGCTTGGAGCATTTGACAACCCAAAAGGCATAACCATCCATTTGTAAAGTCCTTCGATAGTCTTAAAAGAAGTTTTCCTCTCATCTCCACCTTTGATTCTTATCTAATGATACCCACTTTTAAGACCTATTTTGGAGTAATGCTTTTCTCAACCGAGATAATCCATTAGACCTCTATCATCACTATTGGGAACCTATACCGAATAGTGATCCTATTTATGGCCCTAGAATCAGTACACAACCTCCAAGTACCATCCATCTTTGGGGATAAGATTGTGGGAACAATACATGGAATTATTCTCTTTCTAATCAACCCTTCGTCTATTTGTGCTTGGATTTGGTTAGCAATCTCTAAATTATGTTGTGGGGTCATTTTATAAGCATCTTTGTTTGGAAGTAAGGCTCTTGTACTGTAGTCAATCTTATGACTAATAGTCCTCTCAGGTGGTAGGGTAACTAGTTGACCATTACTAACTATGGTCTGGTATTGAGTTAACAACCTTTAGATTTCTAAAGGTAACTCTTCCCTCTCATTTCCTTCTTCATTATTCAGTTCCAAAACCAAAGCAAAGCCCGCTCCATCTTCTTCGTCTAGTTTCTTTAGGAATTCTATCTCAAAGACCAACACTAGGTTAGGATCCCCTTTCTTCTATGCACCTTCTTCCAAGATTGATTGTATCTTGAAAGTCAATCCATCTTTTTTAAAGTAATAGGAGTTCTTAACTCCATCATGCACTGCAGCTAGGTTGAACTACCAAGGTCTACCCAATAATAGATGACAAGAATCCATTGGAAGAACATCACACAACACTCTGTCCTTATACCTCCATATGGAAAATTCTACCCAACCTTTCTCATTAATTATTACATGTTGATCTTTATTCAATCAAGTAACCCTATAAGGATTAGTATGAGGAATCCTTGTCAACTTTAATTTTTCAATAGCTTCTAAAGAAACTATGTTATCAGTAGAACCTGAATCTATGATAACTTTACAAACCTTACCGAGTACCTTGCATTTGACTTGAAACAAATATATTCTTTGTCTTGGCTCTTTGTTGATTGGATCTTTGAGGAGTGCTCTCTGAATCATCAAATTCTATGCCATCTCAAAATCTAGGGCAACTTCTACAATCTTACTGACAGAAGACTCTTCTTGCACATAGTGGACTCTCTTCTCTCCTCCTTGTGATTTAAAGCTCTTCTCAAGAAATCTATATGCAGTGTGCGCAAACTGTTGACATTTATAGCACTTCATTAAAGAAAAATAAGATCATCTTCCCTGGTTATTGGTTCTTCCTCTTGAACTTTTATTTGAACCTCTTTCTCAGTTGTAACCACTGCTCATGTTACTGGATTCTACTTTATTCTTAGTGAGTTTGGACTCATTGTAACTCTTAGCTTCCAAATTCCTTCCTCCATATCCTCCTCTATGACCTCTACTATCTCTTCCTCTTCCTCTACTATTTGAATCTTTCTTCTTTTGTAACTTCTCCTCTACCTTGAGGGATGATAGCATTGGTGTACTATATTGGGGCTTAAGAGACTAATTTCCTTTTGGATACTCCACTTGAAACCATTCAGATACCTTACTAATTTTATGCTTTCCTCTTCGATTACATGTGACCTTAAGCATAGCTGGTGAAATTCTTCTTTATAGGAACTGACTTCCAAGTCTTTTTGTCTCAGATTCTATGTTTTCTTTTGCAACTGCACTTCATAATCATCAGGAAGATATGTTTCCTTAATTTTTTCCACCACACCTTTCCAACTGGTTATGGGGTTCTTTCCTTCTTTTTTCCTTTCATCTTGGACAAATTTCCATCAAGTGAGAGCAGTCCCTATCAATATTGTCTTGGCTATTCTAACATTCTGAGCTTCGGTCACATTGTCACAACCAAAGTGATTCTCGAGACCTTCTATCCACTCCATGATTGATTCTAGTTATATCTTGCCACTAAATAGAAGCACACCTTCTGATGAATTACACTCATTGCCTTCAAATCTCTCAAGAATTGATCCTCTTTTTCTCTTATACATTCTTTGCCAACTCTGAATTGGTCACCATTTTTGTATGAATCTACAAACTCGTCTGAAGACAACACTCAAACAATACAAGCCTAATCTTTAGGCTCTAATACCAATATGATGGGTAATGGATTTCTTATCTACATAGTCAGGATGGATCTATCTCTTTCTTGACCTCCTAGGGTATTCTCAAGCCATAAATATAAGTAAATCAATAATGACTTTACCTCCTCAAGAAATGAATCCCATCAACAAACCTATTTCCTGCACATTCGGTGAACCTACAAGGATAGTTTCACCCTGACCAAACTAGCTCATTCAATCCAAACACTCATAATATAATTCTTACTTTCTTCCCTATATGGACCATTACCAAGCTTGCCTAGGGTAAGAGCTTCCCGATCATAAATATCACTTCTGCTACAAAAAAACAAAGAAAATGAAACTATATACAGGGTTTCCCCTTGGATTCCATCCAGACACATGTTTCTCACCACAGATTCAAGAACCTTGAGGAGCCATACAATATTTACATTCCCAAAACAGGCCAGAAACTCAAAAAATTGCAAAATGAAAACAAACTAAGTGTTAATCTCTAAGTTTTGTTGATGATTAGTGCCCAACACGTAGTCATTTCATTAGGCAGTTTTGACTGGCTATCACTATGGCTGAGCTAAAACTATACAAGGCCGAGAATTTTTCAGTATGCCTAGTTACATTGCCGAGCCAAGTAGAGACAGAGATGTTAAGTGCCAAGCTACAGATAGTCAAGTGCCGAGCAGAACATTTTTTGTATACTTGTAAGGAATGATACAAACTTAAAGGATAAGTGATCCAGCCGACTTGTATAAGTTTTTTTTGGGCCAACATTGTGTGCATTTAATATTCTCATACGGAGTTAGTTATGCATTTAATTGTTTTATCCTATGCATGACTCATTGTAAGCATTAATTATTTTACCATCAAGGCATGTATATCAGATCTTGATCATTGATCTAGATCTCATTGTCAGATCCATATAGATATATTAGATTGCATTGAAACCCTATTTGTATGAATGTGCAAGAGGCAGAAGAGTAATTATTGAAGTAACTGCATTTTGAACTGAAATGCACAGAGGGTTATTTTGTTCAGAAGTAGAGATCAAGTAGAGCATAACACAGTGAACAACAGAGTAAAGGTATATAATATTATAAGATCAGAAGAGATGCTGAAAAGAGGAGATCCGTCATCAACATTAGAGTGCATATCAAAGGATCAATACTTGAGACTTTCTAATCATTGTATCAGGTGAAAATCTCTTAATAGAGTGGTTTTAGCAGGCCCTTATTTATCTCTTAATAGAGTGCTTACTTCATTGTAATTTTAAATCCTTTAACAAGGTAGATTGTAATGATCTGAAGCTTTTAACAGAGCAGACCTTTAACAGGGTAGATTACATTTTGTAATCAAACATTGTAACCTTAACAAGTACACTTTATTACTGCAGTAGTGGAGACTTTTGTGGGTGTCATCCTCACCCCAGTTTTACCTATTTGGGTTTCTGGGTTACCAAATTATTGTGTAATGTGTTACTTATTTCATGGTGTGGATGCTATCTGAGATTAAATTAGATTCATTTATGCATGAATGTGATTTAGTTTTTTTTAAGTGTTTATATTTGAAGATCTGATTCACCCCCCCCTCTCATTATCTTTCTTTCCCATTATTATATTTCCAACAATTGGTATCAGAGATAGAGTTCTCTAAAAGTTTATAATCAACTTGAGAATATCAGATCTTGAAATGGAGATCTACAAGATGGGTAAAGTCATTGAGAATCAAAAGATTGATGTTCAACTAGCACTCCAACAACTTGAGTCTGCAAGACAAGAATTAAAGAAGTCCTTGGTTGCAAGGAAAGATTTGGCCAAACAGATGAATGACACTCATTATCAGGAAGAGGACACTACAAATCTATTTCAGAATGGATATTCTACTGAGAGTGATGCAACAATAGAAGATCTACTGGAAAAGAACAATGCACTATGTGAAGAAGTCAAAAACTTGAAGAAAGAACAAGAAGCCCAATCAATAAGAATGTGTGAAGTTGTTGAACAAAAAAAGAAAGCCAAAGATGAAAAGGCTATGGCAGAAGAAGATAAGAGAATGCTGACTACCAGACTTGATTAAAGAACACATGATATACAAACCATGACAATTAATCAAGTGGACATGGCAAATCAACTACTACTTGTGAATCAGGAGATCAGCAGGAAAGACTTGGAGATTGTTAATCTTAGATCTAAGAACAGTCAATTGAAAGATGAATTGAGATCTAAGAAAGAAATCAATAATAGAGTGAATGATCTAAGTGCAGCTATGAGCTACTTTGAACAACTGGTGGAAGCATCAAGAAGACCTAAAGATTCTTCTGGATTAGGTCACACTGAACAACATACAACCACTAAAGATGTAGAAACATCTAAGATAGGTGAAAGAAAGAATGCAAAGCTAATAAACAAGAAACCTATTTGTCACCACTGTGGAAAACCAGGTGATAAAGAAAACATATGCCGAAGCAAGAATGGTAAGTCCAATCCTAAAACCAGCTTTAATGGTTATTTCTTTAACTATAATAAGTTTGGACGCCAAGCATGTGAATGTAAGGCAAAGGCAATAAAAACACCTAGACTCAATGGTAATTGCTATAATTGTCACAAATTTGGTCATAGAGCACAAGATTGAAGATCTAAATGTAAAAAGCAATGGACATCAAAGGTACAAGAGAAATCACCAAGAAAATGCAATACTCACAATTGGGATTACAACACATGGCATAGTTGTCATTACTGTGGTGAGTATGGACATGTTCCAGAAAACTACATAAGGACACATTTCAGAGGTAAATCCAAAAGTTGGATGAATGGAAGCCTAGTTTGTCACAGTTGTCTGAAAATTGGACATACAAGGAAAGATTGAAAGACTAGAGTACCAACTCCTACTGTTAAGCAAATAAGGGAACAGATGAACAAGACATGGGTTAAGAAGTCTGAACCATGTAGCAGTGAAGCTAATGAAGCCGAGGTCACCCAATCCAATGGATCAGGTGATCACATCATCTCCAACTAAGAGAAAGAGGTGTGTAAGGAACTGTATTTAAATTTCTTATCTTACATCAGTTCCTAACATATAATATACAAAAAGTCCATATTTTCATATGTTAAGATGCACCAAGACATACTTGAAGATAAAATGCTGAGATAAGAAAAATGCACTAATAGGTGTCGAGTACTTTTCATGTACACTAAAGCCGAGTTCTTTAGTGAGTGCCGAGTTTTGTTGGCTGAGTAAAAGTTTATAAAGGCTGAGTGTAGTGAGCTGAGGGGGATGCAAGTTGTGTTAAGGCTGAGGACAACTGGCTTGCACTAAATCAATGGGAAAAACATTCAATGCTCACCTACCCTTACCCTTTTCAAAAGCTTATAAAGGATGAATAGTTGACAGCTCATTTTTACCTTGTGATTTTACTATTTACGGAGTGATTGAAGCGATTTACAAAATAGATCTTAACAGAGCTAGGAACAAATATTTAATCAGTGTGTCAATGGAAATCTTGAAGTGAACAGTGAACAGTGAATAGAGAACAGTGCGAAGCATCACTTGCCGAGGTATTCTATTTTCCATCTCTTAAACCCTAAATTTTAGAGTTATGGAAGCAAGTTCTTCCGCACCAACCAAGAACATGGAGGTAGAACAAGAACAAATTCATTTGATTCATAGTGATGAGTGTGAACCTCTCAACTTTTGAGCCATTCTGAAAAGTGCGATACAGAGTGATTTGATGGGAGCCCTCTCATCCATTCCTCCCAAGGTACTGATGATTCATGATGTTCAATCATGGTATATGGTTAAAATTAGAGAAGTAGGAGATAATGAATTGAGGAAATCCTACAGTAAACTGTGTGATAATGGAGTTTTGAAGGAAGAATTCAAACATTTAGTTGAAAAAGGGTTAAATCGTGCCCTAGATTTTCCCCAAGGTTTTAAAGATGAATGGATAAAAGTTATCCTTAGCCGAGTTCATGACATGAGCATGTGGCTAGACAATGGACCAGTCAAGATCACCAAGAGTATGATTCATCAAGTGACTAGATATCCTATAGTGAATGGAAAGCAGATCATGAGGGAAAACAACAAAGAGGAAATCACATTGAACACTGGAGTAGTATGGAATAATAGAGGTATGACTATCTCTACAATTACTGATCTAGAACTTGATTTTGGAGTAAGGGTAATTGCACACAAGTTCTATTAGTCTAGCAGATTGGACAGTGTTCCCTGTATAGCAGTTGATCAGGCATGGAAAATTGTGAAGAAGAATCATACATATGATCTTGCCGAGCTACAACAAACACAGTTAGCCGAGAACCTTGTATCAATCAGAAAGGCTAAGAGCTCGTCATGTAAGTTTGGTTCTTTACTAGTTTGTATATTCTTCTACATTCAGGATACATTTCCTACTCTAGGAAATATTGTTTGGAAAAAGGATAGGCCCATTACA
>MU225508.1:549490-560803 GCA_018584345.1 Thuja plicata | reverse complement strand
TGGTTGGCTTGGGTAGTGATGAAGAACCTGAGGATGCACCTCTAGGTCTGTCCACTGGACAAGGTGAGGATATT
This sequence comes from Thuja plicata, assembly GCA_018584345.1. Lineage (NCBI taxonomy): Eukaryota > Viridiplantae > Streptophyta > Pinopsida > Cupressales > Cupressaceae > Thuja > Thuja plicata. Next base: position 560,729 of record MU225508.1, on the reverse strand, counting down.
TCTACTGAGGAGGAAGTCAGTGCATCAGAAGAAATTACACAGAAGGCTAAGGGAAAAAAGCCATCAATTGTTATTGTAACCAAGCCTAGCTGAGCAAAACCTAAGGTTACACCTCCTGTAACTAATCATCCAAGGACAAGAGCATCTACTGTTACTTCCCTAGTAGAAGTGAAAACAAAATTATATGGAAAAAGAAAAGTTGTAGAAATTACTTCTGGTAAGGAAGCAAAGGTTGCTCCTAAGGCTGAGCCGAGTAAGCCAGCAAAGAGACCAAGAAGGAAATTAAACTTGCAAATAGATAGTAATGAGGAGAAGACAGAAACTAATGTACCCAGCAACATACCTATAGCTCAGTTCAAGAAACCAGAAAGCATTAATGAGGTATGTGATACGTTAAGGAATTCAGCAGGGTTAGCAACATTTAAGTTCATCAAATATGACAAGTTGAAAATAGCAGATAGGCACAAAGTTCAGGAAGCACTCTTGGACATGATTAGCACCTTCAAATTGACTCCTACAGAGATAATAAATCATGTGCCTGATGAACTATATGAATTTTTTGTCAAGAAAATGGGAATTTGCACTTGCCACTGAGAGACAGATCCGAGAAGGAACATTAGCCACAATAATTCCTGACTTAACCTCTAAACAATGAGCCAAATTCATTGAGGAGTACAAGAATAGGTTTGTTCCCAAACTTAGAGGATTTTTTGTTTTGAAGAATGATATAGAAGGTTTAGTACAACAGAGTACAAGGATCTGGAAAGATATTTTTGGACTAATTGTTCTAAAAGACAAGAAATCTGGTGAAGGGAAATCTGAGCCAAAGGCTCAAGAAGTTGAAGAAAAGACTACCCCTGAACCACAGATAGTCAAAGATCAAATCGCCACTGAACAAGAAAAGACTAAGGATGCATTAGATTTGAAAAAATCTATTGATCTAACTACAAATAGTCCTTTGGATTATATAGTTGATGATCCAAGCAATTTGAATGCCGAGGAACAACAGATGCCGAGTGGAAAAGACACGGATTTGCCTATTAAGGAAACTGATACAAAAGAAGGGAAGACCATAGAATCCGAGGAAATAATTGAAGTTGTTAGTGATCAGAAAGGTGAAGAGAAATAAAAAACAAATGAACAAGAGGTAACTTCACAAGATCCACCTATTTTAGAGGTTGTGAAGATAGTTTTAGATAGTGGAGTTGCAACAACAGATGTTGTTGATAAGCCTAAAGTAGAAGAGGCTACACAAGTGTTGGTTGAGTTACCACACTCTGCATCATCCACTCCCACAGGTCCTAAAACTAGTGGAATTCCAAATCCACAGACTATATTGACAGAATTGAAGGAGGCATTGGATACAGAAACTGTCAAAGGGAAAGACATTATGCTGTCGAGCATAAGTTCTCCATAATTAAAGAAGAAGAAAATCTTGAAGAAAAAGTCATAGATTCTAGATGTAACATTAGATCAAGTCATTGTGATTCCACAATGGGATCCCAATGAGTTATCTTTTGAACAAATTGGGACTCTTCAAGAATTGCTTAAAAGGAAGAAAAGATAGGAAGAGATGAAGATAGAACAAAAGAAAAAGCAAGTCTTGCATGACATCAAAGACATATTTACAGAAGCTTTTGACTTAGAGGATGAAATGCCTCAAGCTCCAATCATTGATCAACTTGTCACCATTGTATAGAAAGTAACAAATGAGGACATAGATAGAAATGAGAAGCTTCTACAATGGTCCAGGAGAATATTTGAGAGAAAATTTCTAGAGAAGATCTCAGAAGAGATAGCAAAAAAATAGGTTGAACTTTCTATTCTTGTAGAAACCTTAGAGAAAGTTACAGCCAATGTTTATTCTTTGTATAGGAAATTATGTGATGTTGAATTTTTCACAAAGGATAATTTACAGCTTGTTGAGAAGCTACAGTTAGATTTGAGATCAACTAGTAATACTTTAGGTAAAGATACTACATCCAGTTCTTTACATTTTAATAAGTTGATAAATGCACAAAGGAGAATAGCCAAGCTTATGGTTGAAGATGGTTGGATAAGGGCCAAGTTGGTAACTATTCAGACAAGATTATTGCCTCACTTGGAGGTAATACAGAAGGAACTCTCAAAAGAAAAGGAATTATCATAGAGAAGTGAAAATCTATCGACTGCAGAGAGTTTAGTGAGTCTAGCTGCCGAGCTAGAAATCAAACTAGAAGTTATGAAGGTTGTAAAGGACAGCTGGGATACAACATTTGAATCCACCCTACAGCTTCATAAGCAGTTTTTGGATAAGTATAACATAACCCCACCAGCAATTTGTGACAAAAACAAGGGGGAAGTTAGTAAGGAAGTTAGTACTATTGAAGGAGGTAGCTAGTAAAGAACTTGGTAAGGAGATATGAAAGGATACATCAGTACAGCAAAGGTACACTTGTATATAATTTTTGAAGGCATTGTAAAATTTTTTGTATAAGTATATTCCTAGGGGGAGTACTTAGCGTACTTAGGCAATATTTTTGATGAAATGTATAGAAGTAATGATAAGTGTTTTTGCCACTAATATCAAAGGGGGAGATTGTTAATCTCTAATTTCTGTTGATAATTAGCGCCCAACACTTAGTCATTTCATTAGGCAGTTTTAGTTGGCTATCATTGTGGCCAAGGTAAAACTATACAAGGCCGAGCAGTTTTTAGTATGCCTAGTTACATTGCCAAGCTGAGTAGAGACAGAGATGTAAGTGTCCAGCGACAGATAGTCAAGTGCTAAGTAGAATAGTTTTTTTGTATACTTGTCAGGAATGATACAAACTTAAAGGATAAGTGATCCAGCTGACTTGTATAAGTTTTTTTTGCGCTGACATTGTGTGCATTTAATATTCTCATACGGAGTTAGTTATGCATTTAATTATTTTATCCTATGCATGACTCATTGTAAGCATTAATTGTTTTACCATCAAGGCATGGATATTAGATCTTGATTTTTGATCTAGATCTCATTGTCAGATCTATATAGATATATTAGATTGCGTCAAAACCCTATTTGTATGAATGTGCAAGAGGCAGAAGAGTAATTATTGAAGTAACTACATTTTGAAGTGAAATGCACAAAGGGTTATTTTGTTCAGAAGCAGAGATCAAGTAGAGAATAACACAGTGAATAGCAGAGTAAAGGTATATCAGATTATAAGATCAGAAGAGATATTGAAAAGAGGAGATCTGTCATCAGCATTAGAGTGCATATGGAAGGATCAATACTTGAGACTTTCTAATCATTGTATCTGGTGAAAATCTCTTAACAGAGTGGTTTTAGCAGGCCTTTATTTATCTCTTAACAAAGTGCTTACTTCATTGTAAGTTTAAATCCTTTAACAAGGTAGATTGTAATGATCTGAAGCTTTTAACAGAGCAGACCTTTAACTTGGTAGATTACATTTTGTAATCAAACATTGTAACCTTAATAGGTATACTTTATTACTGCAGTAGTGGAGACTTTTGTGGGTGTCGTCCCCACACCAGTTTTACCTATTTGGATTTCTGGGTTACCAAATTATTGTGTAATGTGTTACTTATTTCATGGTGTGGATGCTATCTGAGATTAAATTAGATTCATTTATGCATGAATGTGTTTCAGTTTGTTTTAAGTGTTTATATTTGAAGATCTGATTCACCCCCCCTCTCAGTATCTTACTTTCCCATTATTATATTTCCAACACTAAGCTACTGACACTTATAATGGACAATAACTCTCAAAGATAGCCTAGAAACACACTCTGAAACTTTTTTATTAAATTCTTGAATCTCTATCTAAAAACTCCTCTCTTTGAAAAACAACTTGCATCCAACTATATATCCCTCATCCTTCGACAATATTTCACCAAAATCATAAATGAAGGCATGGGCGATCATTATATAACCTTCCCATCACTCAAACAGGTGTAACTTCCCATTTAAGATAAAGGCAATATGTAAGGAACCATAACAATTAAGTATTTAGGTAAAAAAAAAAGCCATGATTTTTGGGTCAATAACTGACATTACCGAGCAATAGCACCGAGCTCCAGAATAAACTAAGCATCTGCATCAGGAAAAAGGACAAACCAGACACCAAAGAGAAAACACGAGCAGCATCACCAAGTCACATCACCAGGCGATTTCACTGAGCAACGTCACTGAGCGATATCACATAGAAAAATCACCGAGCGACCTGAGCAGCTTCACCGAGAAACATAGTGTAAACTGAGCACTAGTACTTCCCAAACACTAGAGTAAACCAGGAACTTCATCTTAATTCCTTTTCACCATGTTTTTTTTCTAATGCCTTGGTTGGATTTCCAAAGGCTTTCAACCTACCTTAACACACACTAAATTGAAAAACAAGTAACTAAATAACTATTGTGTTTGTTCACCGAATTGACCTTGGTCATTAGAAGAGTGGATGAACAAAACACCTTACAAACAACTTATAAAACCAAAATGATTTCTAACCTAGTTTCTACTGCACCATACTCCCCCAAAAAGAGAGAAATCAAGTTCCAGGTGATTTGATCAAGTAAGGGTCGATGCCCAACTTCTTGAAGTCGGTGTCTTGTACCCATGTAGCCTTTGAATCAACTTGTCCTTTCCATTTGACCAGATGTTCAATGTAGTTCCACTTTCTAGTCTTCTTAGCGACTCTTGAATTCAAAATCTTCTCGGCAATTAGTTTTGGTGCAACTAGAAGTTATAGTGCTTTGAGATCCTTTGTATCTGCTACCAGATCAGGACCTCCTTCTAGAATTTGTCCTTTATAGGACACCAGATCTACCACATTAAAAACTGGAGATAATCCTATATCTGCAAGAAGATCAATTTTATAAGAATTAGACCCATACTTGGCCAGAATGTTACAAGGGCCTATCTTCCTCATCTGAAGCTTACTCGGAACACCCTTTTTTAATCTTGCTTTATTTAGGTACACCATGACCAAATCTCCAACCTTGAACTGAACATCTCTTTTCTTGGCATGTACCTTATGCTTGGGGTGAGTTGTACTCTCCACTAATTCTTTCTTCACTGTATCATGGACCTCTTTCATGGATTGAGAAAAATCTTCAGAAAACCCACTCTTCTCTGCATTACCTCTAAGATCCCTGAGTTCACATATACCCCTGGGATGAATCCCAAATACTATTTCAAAACGGATCTTTCCTGTGGATCTATTAACCGTATCATTATAGGAAAATTTTCCTTAAGAAAGTAATAGATCCCATGATTGTCCATATTCTTTGGTGAGGCATCTCAAAAGATTTCCTAAACTTTGGTTAACTACTTCAGTCTAACTGTGGGTTTGTGGATGATATGCCAGGCTAAGGTAAATATTTGTACCAAGATTTTGCCACAAGGTTTTCCAAAAATGACTCATAAACTTAGAGTCTCAGTCTGATACAATACTCAAAGGTAATCCATGTATCATTACTGCCTTTCTAAAGAAAAAAATTTCTATGTAACATGCACCATATGTGTTCTTACATGGTGCAAAGTGAGCCATCCTGTTGAACCTATCCACAATAACAAAAATGTTATCCATTTCCTGCTTGGTCTTCGGAAGTCCAACTACAAAATCCATACTGAGGTGTTCCAAAGGTCTATTTGGGATTGGAAGAGGCTGATAAGATCCCACATTAGAGGAAATTACCTTAGCCTTTTGATAGATTATACAAGTATCTACATATATTTGGACATGCCCGCTCATTTTTGAACAATAGTAGTACCTCTTTACCAATTCTAGAGTTTTATTCAACCCAAAATGTCCACTTTCATGAGCCATTATGCTTATCTTGTACTAAGTTATCCTTCATTGAACCTTTTGGTACATGGAATTGTCCACCTTTAAAAAAAAGACCTTCTTGAAGAGTATACTCAGAATACTCACTATGAAAATGATTTTGAAAACCCTTACATACCTTATGTGCCACTGAAAAGTCTTCATCTATTGGAGATAGATTCTTGAAGCTTTCTATGCCAAGACTTCTTAACTGAACTTCTTGTACAGTGAGAAACCTTCATCTCAATGCATCTTCCACTTTATGATGTACTCCTTTCTTGTGTTTTATGGTGAAGGTATAGGCTTGTATATACTACACCCACTTCATATGCTTATGGGTTAGTTTATCTTACGAATTTAGAAAAATTACAGCCTGGTTGTCGGTAAAGACTATAAATTCTTTAGGAATGAGATAATCTCTCCACTTTCTTAGTTCTTTCACTAATGCATATAGTTCCAAATCATGTGAGGAGTACTCATTCTTTGCATCACTAAGTTTTTCTCTATGAAAAGCTACTGGCTTTCCTTCTTGACTTAAAACTGCACCAACAACAATATTACTGGCATCACATTCCACTGTAAAAAGCTTGTTGAAACAAGGAAGTGTCAGTATCGGTTGAGTTTCTATTCTTTCCTTCAATTTTTCAAATCTCTTAGCAGCCTATTATTTCCATTGGAACTTGATGTTCATACCCCCTTTTATGGTATCTGAAATAGGTGCGCTCATTTCACTAAACTGTCTGATAAACTTCTAGTAGAACTATGCTAATCCATGGAATCTTCTTACCTATCTAGTATACTTTGGTCTAGGCCAATTCAAGATTTCTTCCATCTTGCTTGTATGCATATTCAAGTTACCCTCTGAGATAAGAAAACCCAAGTATACCAACTCTTCTTTCATGAACTCACTCTTTTCCAAGTTGATTTTCAACTTCTCCTCATGCAATCTTTGCATCACCATTTACAGATGTCTAAGATGATCCTCTTTTAATTTTTTTAACACTAGGATGTCATATAAGTACACTACAACCCATTTTCCAATGAAGTCCCTGAAAATATCATTCATCAATCTCATAAATGTGGTTGGGGAATTTGACAACCCAAAATGAATAGCCATCCATTCGTAAAGTCCTTCGATTGTCTTAAAAGCAATTTTCCACTCATCTCCACCTTTGATTCTTATCTGATGATACCCACTTTTAAGATCTATTTTGGATTAATACTTATCTTCACTGAGACAATCCATTAGATCTTATATCCTCAGTATTGGGAACCTATACCAAATAGTGATCCAATTTATGGCCCTAGAATCGATACACAAACTCCAAGTACCATCCTTCTTTGGGGCTAAGACAGTGGGAACAACACATGGACTTATGCTCTTTCTAATCAACCCTTGGTTAATTAGTGCTTGGATTTGGTTAGCAATCTCTGAATGTTGTTGTGGGGTCATTTTATAAGCAGCTTTGTTTGGAAGTGAGGCTCCTGGGATGAATTCAATCTGATTGCTAATAGTCCTCTCAGGTGGTAGGTTAGCTGGTTGATCATTACTAAGTATGTTCTGGTATTGAGTTAACAACCTTTGGATTTCTAAAGGTAACTCTTCCCTCTCATTTCCCTCTTCATTCTTTGGCTTGAAAACCAAAGAAAAGGCCACTCCATATTCTTCATCTAGTGTCTTTAAGAATTCTCTCTCTTCGACCAAAAGTAGTTTAGGAACCCCTTTCTTCTCTGCACCTTATTCAAATATTGATTGTATCTTGAAACTCACTCCATCTTTCTTAAAGGCATCAAATTTCTTAACTCCATCGTGCACTTCAGCTCGGTCAAACTACCAAGGTATACCCAATAATAGATGACAAGTCTCCATGGGCCGAACATCACATAACACTCTGTCCTTATACCTCCCTATGGAAAATTCTACCCAAGATTTCTCATTAACTATTACATGTTGATCTTTATTCAACCAAGTAACCCCATAAGGATTAGTATGAGGAATCCTTGTCAACTTTAATTTTTCAATAGCTTCTAAAGAAACTATGTTATCAGTAGAACCTGAATCTATGATATATTTAAAAACCTTACCAAGTACCTTGTATTTGATTCGAAATAGAGATCTTCTTTTGCTTGTCTCTTCTTTGATGCGCTCTTTGAGGAGTGCTCTGCGAATTATCAAATTCTACCCCATCTCATAATCTAGCATTATTGGTTCTTCCTCATGAACTATTATAAGATCATCTTACTTAGTTATTGGTTCTTCCTCTTGAACTTTTATTTGAACCTCTTCCTCGGTTGTAACCACCTCTCGTATTACTGAACTCTCCTTGATTCTTAGTGAGTTTGGACTCACTCTGATTCTTAACTTCAAAATTTCACCTTTAGGGCTATCTGATAGTATTGGTGTATTGTCTTGGGGTTTAAGAGACTAATTTCCTCTTGGATACGCCACTTGAGACCATTCAGATACCTTTCTACTTTTAGGCTTTCATCTTCCATTACATGCAACCTTAAGCTTAGCTTGTGAAATTCTTCTATATAGGCACTGACTTCCAAGTCTTATTTGTCTTAGATTCTGTCTTTTCCTATGCGACTGCACTTCATAATCATTGGGAGGATAATTTTCCTTCATTTTTCACCACTATACCTTTCCAACTGGTTATGGGGTTGTTTCCTTCTTTGGTCCTTTCATCTTGGATGAATTTTGACAAATTGAGAGCAGTCCTTCTCAATCTTGTCTTGGCTATATTCTAACTTTCTGAGATTTGGTCACATTGTCACAATCAAAGTGATTCTTGAGACCTATCCACTCAATGATTAATTCTGGTTCCATCTTGCCACTAAATAGAGGCACACCTTCTAAGGACTTACCACTCATTGATTTAAAAGCTTTGAAGAATGGCTCTTCTTGAAGCATAGGGTCTACCTCTGGTATTACATCTTCCTCGGCCATTGATTTACCCTTTCCATCAACTTCTCTCATTAGTTCACTGACTGCTGCAGTCCTAAGCTACTCTTCTTCTAACTTAGTTTCCATTTCAGAAAACTTTTCCTTTAGGAGTCTATTCTCCTCTTTTTTCTCTTCTACATTTTTTTCCAACTCCGCATTGGTCACCATTTTTGTGTGAATCTACAGACTCACCTGAAGACAACACTCAAACAACACAAGCCCAATCTTTAGGCTCTGATACAAATTTGATGGGTAACAAATTCCTTCTCTACAGAGTCAGGCTGGCTCTATTCGAAGGTCTCTTTGTTGACCTCCTAGGGTATTCTCAAGCCCTAAATAAAAGTAAATCTCCAATGACTTTACCTCCTCAAAAGTTGGTTGCCATCAACAAAACTATTTCCTCCATATTCGGTGAACAAACAGGGATAGTTTCACCATGACTAAACGAGCTCATTTAGTCCAAACACTCATAATATACTTCTTACTTCCTTCCCTAGCCCTACCATTACCAAGATCTCGTAGGGTAAGAACTTCATGATCATAACTATCAAACCTCCTACAAGAAAAAAAGTAAAGAAAACTATATAGAGGGGCTCCTCTCAGATTCCATCCATACACATGGTTCTCACCATGGATTCAAGAACCTCAAGGAGCCATACAATATTTACAATCCCAAAATGGGCCAGAAAATCACAAACTTGCAAAACAAAAACACCTTAAGATACTGGCACTTATAACAGATAATAATGCTCAAAGATAGCCTAGAAACACACTCTGCAAATTTTTTATTAACTTCTTGAATATCTATCTAAAAATTCCTCTCTTTGAAAAACAACCTGCATCCAACTATATATCCCTTTTCCTTCAACAATATTTCACCAACCTCATAAATGAAGGCATGGGAAATCATTACGTAACCTTCCCATCAGTCAAACAGGTTTAACTACACATTTAAGCAAAAGGTGACACATAAGGAGCCGTTACAATTGACTGTTCAGGTCACAAAAGACAAAGCCTTGATTTCTAGGTCATTAACTAACGTTACCGAGAATTAGCATTGAGCGCTAGAATAAACTGAGCATCAGCACCAAGCAATAGTACAAACTGGACACCAGAGAGCAACCCCGAGCAGAAGCATCGAGCAACATCACTGACTAATATCACTGAGTGACATGACCGAGCAATATCACTGAGCGACATCACCTAGCGCCTTGAGCAGCATCACCAAGAAACATAGTGTAAACTGAGCACCAGTACTATCCAAACACCAGAGTAAACTGAGGACTTCATCTTAATTCCTTTTCAAAGGTTTAATCAAAATTTTACACACTCGCAGTCGTTGAGACTTAAATGTAGCATGTAAATTGGAAATTTTTTAAGGTAGTGGGTATGCCCACAGACCTATGTATGTAACAAATCTCGACAAAGCTCAAGTCATGGGGATGCCCACGTATATTTTTGTATTAGTAACATGACTTTTGTTCTGGGCATGGCTAGAGGTTTTCTCGACCCCGCTCTTTCCTACCAGCACCCGCATCGAGCGGGGTTATTTTGTAAAAATAATTTTAATATTAATAAAATTCTCGCTTCGGCCTTTTACCGATAAAAAAAATAAATAAATAAAAAATAGCCAAGTGGTTCAGTTGTTATTGAAGGCACCTATTATCAAAATGGTAAGATTAACAAAAATGGAGTTCAATTTATTGAATACATGCATGGACAAAGAGGTCTACATTATAGTCACTTGGTTATAGCAACAAAACTGCAGTTTGAGATTGTGCCAAAAAAAGGACACGGAAACCAAAAGTGGAAGTTGACTATTGAAGAACATGAAAAACTTTTGGAGATAATAAAGGATAGAGAGGATCCAGAGTACATGTATCAGGAGCTATAAATGATTTGAAATTCATGATTCTAGATTGAATTTATATTGATTCTATTGAATTTTAATGGATTAGACCTTGAGGAACTTGATATTTTTTTCAATTTCAATTAGATTAGATTCACTTTAGATTGATTTTAAATATTGTTTGAAGTTATCTATCTCGATTGATCAAAGGTAGATAGATAGATAGATTGTTAAAGGTTTTGAATTAAGTATGAATTGATCTTCTTTCTAGATTGTTTAAGGTTTTGAATTATTTGAACAAGTTAGATAGATAGATTGTTTAAGTTTTTGAGTTAAGTATGAACTAATCTTCTATCTAGATTGATTATGTTTTGAATTATTTTCAAGTTCTAGAAATTGGTTAAATCTATTGATTTAGGTAAGTTGATATATAATTTTGATAACTTGATTACTTCTAGATTGAAAATTTACATAATTTTCTCTAAGATTAGATCTATATTAGACATGATCATCAAATATCAATTTAAACATTAATTTTTCCCATACATGTACATATATATCTATACATATATACAATTTGTAAATATCTATCTAGAGATCAACGTAATTTACAGATGTATATATATATATATATATA
>MU225508.1:509833-525466 GCA_018584345.1 Thuja plicata | reverse complement strand
ATGTCTCTCCCATGCCTTATTAATGCCTTGGGCATTAAAGGCTCTTACATATTCATTTATGAGTCTTCAAATTCATAAATGAACCTTGTCCCCCCCCTCTCTCCCATTCTTCTATAAATAGAAGCCTGTTTTGAGAGAAAATAAGCCTTCACCTTAAGATCAAAAATACATTGTTATGCTGTTAGCTTCACTCTAGATTCATATCTCATCTTTCATTTCATGCTAGTTTATTATTTCTATTTCATCTTTTAAAGCTAGATTGTATGTTTTATCATCTTTTAGCTTGTTATTTAAGTAAAAATCCTTCATGCTAGGTTGCATTCGTCACTGATTTATAGCATATTCTGAGGGCTAATATTTTGTTAATCACACTCCTCCTAGTTAGCAGGCAATAGGTCAGTTTTAGTGGGTTTGACATGCTTTTCTAACCCTTTTGGACTAATATAATGACTTATTGAGTGTTTGTGTTCTTTATAACAGGTACCCATTTACACACACACAGGTGTGAGCAAACCTAAATAGCCAAGGAAGGATTCAAACCCTTAAATTCCATTTTTTATAACATTTTTTGAATGCATTTTCCTAGGCATTCTGCCATAATAACAAAGATGACATGAGATAAGGGGTCACCCTGACTCAATCCTCTAGAAGATTAAAAAAAAGGGGTAGGAGAACCATTAACCAGAACTGAAAAGGTAGTTGTTGAGATAAGCTGATAAATAGTATCTATAATTTTATTACTGAAACCAAAGACCTTGAGAACCTTCTTTAGAAAATCCCAGTCAACTCTCTCATAGGATTTGGATAAGTCTAGTTTCATAATGAAACCTTCCTTTTTGGACATAACCAGAGAATGCACATTTTCATGAACATAGATTATGGAATCCAAAATCTGTCGACCAGGGACAAGTCCATTCTACTGCAAGGATATAAGAGAAGGAAAAATAGAGATAATCCTAGTAGTCATCACCTTTGAAATTATATTATATGTTATGTACATAGGCTTATTAGTCTGAACTGATCCATTTTGTCAGTCCCTTGTTTTTTAGGGATAAGAGCAATGAAATTACCATTCAGTTCTTTCAAGAGTTTCCTGGATCCAAAGAATTCCTTCACTACACTAGTAACATCATTTTCAATTATAGGCCAAAAATTCTGGAAGAAACATAGGGGAAACCCATCTGGGCCATGGGCCTTATGCCCTTCAAAAGAAAAGACAACCCTTTTTATTTTATCCTTAGATGGGATAGCAGTAAGAATGGAATTTTGGTCCTCATTTAAGATGGAGGGGATACAATCTGAAAAATCCCTTTGAGCTACCTGGTCCAACTTCTTATCCTAATTGAGAAGATCCTGAAAAAAATATTTTAGACTGCATTCTAATTGATTCTTCATCTTCAAATCTAGTTCCATTAATTATCAAATTAGGAATTCTATTAAGCAGTCTATGCTTAAGAGTACTCATGAAAAATTATTTTGAGTTCCTATCCCCTTCCTTTAAAAATGTCTTTCGAGACCTCTGTCTCCAGAAGGTCTCTTCTTCAGAGATGATATCATGATACTCCACTAACTTCTCATTTTCCTTATCTCTTCATATCTTATCATAGCCCTCCTATTGTATGCTATCCTAAATCACCTTCAGCTCCAAGCATATATTGGTCTAAGTGGAAAATATATTGCCAAAAGTATTCATATTCCATCTTTTAATAATATCCTTCACCTGTTTTATTTTTTGGCAAGGATGAACATGGATGTACCTTTTATTTTTATCTTCCACCATTCCTCTATTTTTTGATATTGTTGTGGATGCAAGGTCCACATCTTCGTAAATTTATAAGGAAAATTACTTTTCATTGATATAGGATCAACCAAGAAAGTAATAAGGTGGTGATCAGATCCTGCCCTCACATGAGTAGACAAAGTACAAAAGTAATGCAAAAACCAATCATTACTAATCAAATCTCTATCAATTCTAACCCGAATGAGATTCTTTCCATTCCTTCTATCAGTACAAGTATAGTTAATTCGCTACATCTCAACATCATGGGGGGCTTGCTCATCAATAAATTTCATCATATTTGTTCTACTATCTATATTGGATTGACTTTCCCCCATTTTTTCATCATCTTTCAGGGGTGTATTAAAATCTCCCATAACAATCCATTCTTCAGAATCAAAAATTCTTCGTAGATGAGATAAAAACTTCCAATATGACTCTCTCCTAGATTTGGTGTTTTGGGTATAAATATTGGTCAAAACCCAGGAGTTCCATCCTTAATGTGACTAAATCTAACACAGATCATATTATTCCCTTGGTAAATAACATCACCTTTTATAAAAAAACACTTCTATAAGGTAGCAATACCCCATGAATCCCCTTAAGAGTCCCCCCCACAAATTTTTCCATTTCTAAAGAAACTAAGTTTTCCAACTTTCTCCTTTGGCATTTTAGTTTCTTGGATAAAAAAATAAAATGAGGTCTATTATCTCTAATCATATTCCTAACAAGATCTTTTTAATGAGGATTATTTAATCCTCGTATATTCCAAGAGATAATCTTCATACCTTGATAAATGGTCCTGCCTCTAGGATGGTCATCTGGCTTCCATCTTCTATATTCTTATTAGCCTCCATGGTTGTCTTTCTTTGATTTTATCGGTCTTCCAGGAGAGGACAACATCCCTCCCACATCCCCAGTTTTTGAAATCCTTGTGTTTCTAACAGGCCTATTATTCTTTTTCTTATAATTCTTAGATTTTTTAACATCCTCAAATGCTAAAGCTCCATCATCCAACCCAATCTGACACCCTTGTGAATCCCGACTAATAGCTTTAGAATCTCCCCATTTCAGATTATAGATATCAGAAAGAGTACTCTTGACCACCTCTGGAGAATTATGTGATAAATCTAAGAATTATTGTCCTAGCACAATGCATTATTGAGAATCCTGCCCCTCAGTAGCATCCCTCACATAATATTGAGCCAAAGGAGATACATGACTCTGTATAGATTGACTCACATCTTTTACCAAGCTTAAATCAAGACTACCCTTCAAAATTGATATTTTCTCATCCTTATCCAAGGTGTCCTTCACCATCATCTCTTGAAAGTTTTTGTTTTCCCTGTGTTTCATCAAGACTCCTGTTACCAATGTCCCCTTGCTTCCCTTGTGGAGATCTACTGCTTACCTCATTAGCACTCTTAGTATTTATTTTCTTCTTAACATTTTCAACAGTGTCCGAGTTCTGAATATCTCCCTCCAAATTATTGGGATGAGAGCTCTGTGAAGATTCTACCTCATTCTCTTGAGAATTCCCAATAGGGACACACTTCTTTAGCTTCCTCTCAACTTCTTTAGCTAGGCATTTCTTCACCCAGTGACTAGCTTTCTTACAATGAAATAAAGAAACAAGAATCAATTCATATTCTAACTTATGCTCCTTGGATCCAAGATTAAAATGGGTTCTAATAGTATCTGGCATATCAGTATCCTGCATCACTCCTACACAACTTCTAGCATAAGTTAATCTTCCTCTAGATGTCGTAACATGGTCAATAGATAACAACTCACCAAAGGACTTGGCTATCCTAGAAAATACATCCTCCACCCAATACTCCAAAGGAAGTCCAGGAATCTTAACCCAAACTGGAGCTTGGACCATCGACTCATCCTCAAAAAAAACATTGGGACACCATTTCTGAAGGATCAAAGTATTTTTACCAATCATCCATGGTCAATTACATAAGATCTTCATTCGATGCTCTTGACAGGAATATAAAAAGGACAAATATCCATTTTGTTATGCCCTGCATACCCGTCCATACATTTTGTTGGAAAAATGTTGGGTCCCCCTTTTCACTTTTGGTTATTCCTTTGTTTATTTTGGGTCTTCTGTTTCCTCCTACCTTTGCCTCTGTGTGGCCGTTGTTGTTGTTTCCTTTTGGTTTCCCTCCCGGAGTGTTTTTTTCCTTTGTACTAGCCAAATTTTGGACCTCGGGATTCCTGTGTCGTTGCTTCCTCTTTAGTTGGAGGGTGTGGTTTCACAGGATTCCCGGGCTCAGAGTCCAGAGGTTTTCCTTTTCTCGGGACTTGTGGAAGGAAGTGGTGCATTTTTTATGTTTGGGATTTGTTTTTTTCGTGTTTCTTGTCTTCTTCGTTGCCTCCCATTTGTGGGATGGCTCTGCAAGAGGGTTGTCCACCCTTTGTGCATTGTGGATTTTTGTGCATTTGTATATAATTGTAAATAGTTTTAAAGTCTTTGTACATTTGTAAATATCAACTTGTAGGTTGCTTGTAATTTTGTTTGCCTATGTAAATGTCATTCTTCCACCTTATGTAAATAATGAGTCATCCGGTGTAGTCTATGCATAGGCATCTGTAAATGTGTATTTGGTTTGTACATTCCCATGAATCCTACCCATCATGTGGCAAGCTTACTGTGCCCTCTATATTGCTTAACCAAATTCGAGCTCACCCACCTGGTGTTTGCTAGACTCGACCTTGTCACCTTGCCTGTTTGGGTGGTGACCTTTCTCTCTCCCCATCACTTCAACATTCATGGGGAAATTAATTCCCCATGCATGGGCATTCAATACCAACCCAAGTGGCATTCAATCCCTTCCTGTTAAGACAAATTTTGTACTAAATGCCCTTACTCCATTTATTGCATGACCATGTGACAATGTAGGTCAACCTAGTATAGAAATTGCTAGGTCACTTCAATAACAGTCATTTTTCCAAACTCCAGGCTCCATGTAATCTCCTGGCCTTCATCTCCTTTTTTGTATAAACCAGAATCGCTGGAACCCCCAGGTGTTGATCAAATCTAAAGTAAGTTTTTGTTTATTGCATTTCCTGGATTTAATGTCAACTAACCTCTTTTGAGGACAAGTACAAAATGGTGATGAAATCTTTGGAACCTGGGAGTTTATTATATTTTATTATATGTATTAACGGTTATCTGGTCTTGCAGGTTTCCAGCAACTCAAGAAACATGTCTGATATACCTTCCCCTCCTGCAAGTCTGAAACTTTCGTCCACTTCAACTAGGGCGGCTACTAAGACAATGGCCGAGAAAGATCTGGAAAAGCTCCCACTCACTCCAAAGTATCTAAGGGAGGATGTCATCATGGGATCCAAGGTGAATTCCAAGTTACAACTGATCACCGACACAGAGGTTAGACTGTTGGATGAGTTGCAGGGCCTGGTTAGGACAATGTTCACTCAGCGTTCTACCGGAAACTATATGGCCAAGAACGTGGCCACCACCGACATAATCAAGGCCACCTACTTCCTTTTCTCCATGTAGTCCCCTAAGTTAATTCTCACTCTGGAAAATCACTACAACACAACTATCTAGGTTGTTATACTTGTTGCTTCCCTTCCAATGAGCTACCCAACACCTTTAATGTCCCTTGACTCTGCTACTTTTTCTTCGGGGATGGGAATCCCCCAGTTCACCAATTCTATTGTCATCTCCCAAGCCGCATCACTACAAGAATTTGACAAAGTCCAATAGGAGGTCTTGAACACCTTAACACAC
Source organism: Thuja plicata (assembly GCA_018584345.1). Classification (NCBI taxonomy): domain Eukaryota; kingdom Viridiplantae; phylum Streptophyta; class Pinopsida; order Cupressales; family Cupressaceae; genus Thuja; species Thuja plicata. The sequence continues at coordinate 519,923 of MU225508.1, read as the reverse complement.
ACTAGTAGAAGATGCCAAAGAAAGATTACAAGAAGATGAAGCTGGAGATCCCCCACACAAACTTCAAGGAAAGCATCCAAGTGGGGATCATCTTTTTAGCCGGGTCTTCAAGGAATCGGATGCTTGGGATTTCTCAGCTTGGATGTACTACCTTTTGTACGTCATATCCACAAACAAAAATATTTTTTATTGGGCAACTATTGTTGCCAATCATGTGGAATTCCAATTAAACAAGGTTAGACAAATATCAAAGTTACACATGACTTCATATGTTTTGTGGGCACTGGCACAGTAGAGACCCAGAATCTATAAATGGGTATTTGGTTTGTACATTCCCTTGAATCCTACCCATCTTGTGGTGAGCTCACCGCATCCTCTGTATTTTTTAACCAAATTTGAGCTCGTTCGCCTCGTGTTCGCCAAACTGGACCTCGTCACCTCGCCTGTTTGGGTGGTGACCTTTCTCTCTCCCTGTCACTCCAACATTCATGGCAAGATTAATTCCCCACATGTGGGCATTCAAAACCAACCCAAGTCTCATTCAATCCCTTTGTGTTAAGACAATTGTCATAGTAAATGCCATTACTCCCTTTTTTACATGACCACGTGACAACCCATGTTAACCTAGTACAAAAATTTCTAGGTCACTTCAATAACAGTCAGTTTTCTGGACTCTGGGCTCTACATAATCCCCCAGCCTTCATCTCCTTTGTTGCATGAACTAGAATCCAGGAAACCCCCATGTGTTGATCAAAATTGAAGTAAGTTTTCATTTATTGGATTTCTGAAATTTGATTTCAACTAACGTCTTTTGAGGATAGGTGCAAAATGGTGATGCAATCTCTGGAACCCAGGAGTTTATTATATTTTATTATATGTATTAACGGTTGTCCGATCTTGTAGGTTTCCAACAACTTAAGAAATATGTCTGATATACCTTCCCCTCCCGCAAGTCCAAAACTTTTTTCCACTTCAACTAGGGCGTCCACTAAGACAAGGGCCGAGAAATCTTTGGAAAAGCTCCCACTCACTACAAAGTATCTAAGGGAGGGTGCCATCATTGGATCCAAGGTGGATTCTAAGTTATAACTAATCCCGACACAAAGGTTAGACTGTGGGCGGAGTTGCAAGGCCTAGTAAGGACAATGTTCACTCAGCATTCTGTCGGAGACAGTATGGCCAAGAATGTGGCCGCCTTTGGCATAATCAAGGCTGCCTACTTCCCTCGCTCTGTGTAGTCCCCAGAGTTGATTCTCACTCTGGCAGAGCACTACAACACAACTATCTGGGTTGTTATATCTTATGCTTCCCGTCCAACGGGCTACCCAACGCCCTTAGTGTGTCTCGATGCTACTACTTTTGCTTCAAGGCTGGGAATCCCCCAGTTTTCCAATTCTATTATCATCTCCTGGGCCGCGTCACTACAAGAATTCAAAAAATTCCAACAGGCAGCCCAGCAACACCTTAATGCCCACTGGCTAAAGATACCAAATAAAGATTACAAGAAGATGAAGCTGGAGATCCCCCGCACAAACTTCAAGGAAAGCATCGAGGTGGGGATCATATTTTTATGTTGGGTCTTCGGGTAACCGCATGCCTGATATTTCTCATCCTGGATGTACTACTTTTTGTACAACATATCTACCAACAGGAAAAAGTGTGATTAGGCGCTATTGTTGCCAATCATGTGGAATTCCAATTAAACAAGGTAAGACAAACATTGAAGTTCCACATGATTTCATATGTTTTGTGGGAACTGGCACAACAAAGACTAAGAATATGGGGTTTATTTACAGTGGGTGTCCTTGAGACAGGGCCCGGCCAGAGTGCTATGTGGGATCATTTCCCTCAGATTCAGTGGGAAGCCAGTTTCCCCATTTTTTTCCAAGTAAACGACACTTTCATTTACTACAATATTTTGATACCCACTTAGGATACCAGTTACCGGCTATCAAAGGAGGCCATGGCCTTGGTGAGTTCATACGGCCATTATTTTATTCAATTTCAACAACATTCTTATATTTGGGTGACCGAGTTCTCTGGCAAGCCCTACCTATTACCCAAGAATTGTGGGGATAGGATTATTTTGATGGAATACTAGAGACAAGTTCTAGAGTTCCATACATTTTATGGGGTCAAGAAGGTTACCACCATCCCCATCCCGATCTCTTGTGGGAATTATACTTGCATCCTTACAGGGGCCAAAGAAGCCGATAATGAATTAAAGAGTCTGGGGCTAGCAGAGTTCTACTTGGCATGGGTCAATTTTGACCCACTAAGAAAAATAAATGTGGCGTTACCCTAGGTGTCAGCGCCTCATGAGCCTCACATTGAGGATTTTTAGGCAAATTTCCAACATGACTTCGATGTTTGAAGTCAACACGATGAGAGGATGACCAAAGGAATGTTGAAGCGCCTAGATCTCCAGACCTTCCCAAAGGACTTCTCTGATACTGGGCCTGTGGAGGATCTAGAGTATAAATAAAAGGGGATTGACAAGATGGGTCTCCCTCTGGTGGATTGGGACACCCCAAAAGTTTTGACAATTGAGAACATCACCAAGGAGGTGATAAGGCATAGCCATGAGTATTTTTCACAAATTTGCGGAAAGAGCGCTCGTCGAGATGGTCCAATTTTTGTGGGGATACACTTCCAGCTTCGAAATGGCTAGATAGAGTAGAGATAAGGGGAAAGAAAAAAAGAGAACCCCGGCCCCGGTCTCATCCTTGGTTCCAGTCCCCATAATAGAAAAACTTCACGCCCAGCTTGAGTCATCTCAAAACCTAGGCAAAACAATCTACACAAGGCTTTCTCTTGGTCTCCCAGTCATTCTGGTGGGATTTTCCCTTCCTGTAGGCCCCCTTCACTCACAACACTTATGAGTTAGGCGGTAGAGATAGAGGATGAAAGTGCAACTATTTTGGATGTCGCGGTCCCATTGCAAACAAGGAGGAAGAAACCAAGGGGGGATAATCCTCCACCAAGCACAGATGTGAGCCCCGGGCAATCAGGAAACATTCCTATGGAGCTTATCCCTTCCTCCCCCAAAGCAGAAGATCATCCAGAGCCTTCCCCTCCCCATGAAAATTTTGATGACTTCTTCCAGACTGATGACCTGGTAAACCTGGAGGAAGATGTGGAGAGGCAAGTGGAAGAGATCACCGCATAGGAGGCAGAGAATGTCCCTGAAGAGGGGGAAAAGCAAGAAAATGAAGTTTCCCAGGAAGAAGAGACCCGAGAGCAAGAACAAGAAAGAAAAATAAGTAAGGAAGAAACACCGGTCTCGGGGACAATGACAGAAGGAAGGTAGACACAAGATGAGCAACCAACTATGGCTGGGGAAATCGCACCCTCAAGAAAAACTGTACCCTCAGTCGTCACGTTCCAAATGCCTCTGGACACCCTGGATGATCAAGTACCCCAGAATATGACATTCGAAAAGGTGGTGTGTGTAGCACAACAGTTAGATTCGGGTTAGACACCTTTGCCCCCTCCAAAAAATAGGCACCCAAAGGAGAATATCTCGGCAAAGAATCCCAAAGAAAGTCAGCAGCAGCATAATTTGGGGGAGAACCTCGAAAATACAGAGATAGATACCACTAAGGTGGGATAATTAGGAAACCCCAAGGAAAAGGAAAAGGTGTCTACAGAGATTAAAAATTCTAGGGAAGCACAACCCACCCCCGAAGAGGACCCAAGTATCCAAAACCTAGTAATAAGAATGCCCCTAGTGCCACAATGGTTGGTGGAATCCAGAAAGAGAGAGGCTCTGACGATAGCAAGAGTTCCTCTCTCTTTGGCCGAGATGATGGCCTAGAATCAAGAGCCTTAGAAACCTAAGAAGGCCGGGACCCTCCATTCCCTCTGGACTAGACTGGCAGGAAACATCGTCGCAATGATAGCGACACCTCCCCCAAATGCAGAAGAGCCAGTGGTAAGAGCTGAAGATTACACAATCATAGAGGTACCTCTGGGGAGGAGAGAAAAATAGGGTGAATTAAACTTGTTGAGAGAGGCCAGTCGGGAAATTAAGGCTTGATATGAAAAGCAGGCCTAGAAGATAAAGGAGGCAAAAGAGACCAATGAAAATATCCTCGGGCTTCTTATAGAATTGATGCTGACATTGGCTGTAATTCCTCCAAAGGCTTTCATATCCAGAGCACTGCTTTCACAGGGTGACATAGACATGCTGAGAACCATGAAAAACAAAGCATAGGTAGTAGATGATTGGGTGACTAAGCAGGTAGGAGCCATAAGGCATTTCCGGACAACCACACTCCTAGACCTCCACCAAGCCAGTAACACCTTGGGCCAAGTAAATGGCATCGTTGCCTTGTGGGAGGGCGAGATAGAGAAATACAAAGAATGGAGGAGCAAAATGGAATAAATAATGAACTTTGGGGAAGACATCATCATGGAGACGGGAATTTTGGGGGAAGAATATTTTGAGTACCTCTGAGCCCAGCACTCTAGACTGGGTCTTAAATTTGAGATGAGCAAGCAACTGGTAGCGACCTTGAAGGGTAAAGTTCTAGAGATTCAAAATTCTTTAAGTTCATATGCGGCATTTGCTACAAGGGTTTCGGTAGTTGATCCCTTCAGCACCGAGACATGCGCTCTGGTGGATTTTTTTGTGAGAAAATTTGATGAAATAATAGAGTCACAATTTTGCACTCCCAGAGATTTTAATGAAGCAAAGATGTCACATCTCACCTGCATGGTGCTCCGTGCCCATGATGTGGTGAAGGTGGCTTTTGAGTTTAAAGAGGGGGTGCATGATGTGGCCGATTAGTTGGAGACAGCTGAGGATTGCCAGAATTGTATAAAAGAAATAGACGAGGAGGGAATTCTACAAATTTTGGAGATATTCCACAATTATAAAGAGTAGTAAAGTGTTTCAGTCTCTAGATGTTTCCACCAACAGGGTAAAATTTTTGAAGAATTGTTATTTTTTTGTAAGCGTAAGCTCCCGAACTCTAGAATTCTCGGTCCCAGTTTTGTATTCTTTTGCAGCAATCTGCGTCAAGGTTCCCCAAAGCTGACCGATTGTTGTCACCAATTAATAAGGGTCAGAGTGCAGGTGATCCAGATAATGACAAGTCTGATAGATGGGATGGTTCTGACATACATCTTCTTATTCTCGCGAGGTGCTACTCCCGCATTAACTACCTGGCATGCCTTGAAGATAGGGAGCCACAATCAACATTAATGAGGCATATGGCCTAATTTATCATAATAAGCAAGTTTCTTCTATAAAGTGCGACGACCCTCTTCTCTAGGAAGATTCTTCTTGATTTCTCCCCTTTCTTCTTCTTCCATCTTGTCAGAACATTGTGCATCTTGAGATAATTGTAAGTAGTGCAAGTAGTACCGGCCATAGATCTAATGTATTTTATTCACCAAGTGTACATGTAAATTAGGTCAAGTTTGTCTATAAATAACAAGACTGATGCCTTAACAATGGTTGTCGAATTTGATGATTTCTCTGTCCAAATAAAAATAGTAGTTAGCAGTTTCTTTTAGTCTGTTCTTAGTAGCTTAATGCTCCCTTGGAGCTATGAATGTACTTGCCAATGATGCTAGAACCATTTCAAGTTAATAAAATAAGGAAGAATAAATTGTAGCCATGTGTTATGTGTTACTCTGATCTCCAAAGTTAGAAAATATCTTTCACGCTGTATGTTTTCTTATGTCCTTTTCTCTGATGCTTTGTAGTTAGTTAAATAATCATATCTCCCTTTGCTACTGGATGTATATGAATCGCTGATTCTTTGTGTATCTGGTACTTAGTTTGTTTTCCAGCACTAGAGCATTGTTTATATTTGGATACATATTGCATGACTATAAGTAGAAACTTACTCTAATTCTGATCTATCTTTTGAGATTTCTTTGATTAATGTAAGATGCTTGTAGGAAACCTCACCCCTTTTTTGAAATCCCCATAATTAATGAGTAAAAACCAGCTATCCCATCAAACAATAGACACCTGCCCACTTTAGCTCTTCCACACCATCAAGACCTAACTACCAGGTGCTTGGAGGCTAGGATAATTCATTCTCTAGTAAACCTCTACAGGCGAAGTTGGTCGGTACCCCGATACCCGATGACAACTTATCTCTGTTGGCGAAGCTAGTCACAAAGTCCCGTCAACACATTTCTCATAGAAACTACATCCACTTGCCCTTTTCCTCAAGGTGAAAGCATGGACCACCTCAATGTTCAGCCTTACACCTAGGAATCTACCCACCGAGGAGTTTTCCATTCTTGAAATATTGTGATCTATGATCTAGTCTTGGTTTGCGATGAAACAAATTCCTTGTGTCAGGTTTTAAATGTTCTTAATAGGAAGTAAAAATGACTTACCCATGGGTTTGACACTAAAAGGGGAATACCATTTTTTTTTCCAGCCTCTTGACCCACTGACTCAAAGATTCTAGGCTCCCGAGTCCCTAGGCGTCTGACCAGCATCAGGATCCTTACCTTGCACCCCATTTCCCTCAGTATCTCCAAGATCCTTTCCCATAGTAGAAGGACAAGCATCTTCTCATTCCACACTAGTCCTTCCCAAATTCAAATTTGAATTTTGAATGTGGAACCCTCCGCGCTCTTGTCCTCCTCCTCTGCTCATCCCTCTGCATTGTCCGCTCATACTTGTTAAAGGACAAAGTTCTAAATTTTTTCAAGACAACCCTATAACTAAAAGGAGGAAGAAAATGACTAAGAAGAATAAAAAGAATAGGAATATTTTAAGTAGACTAACTAAACCTCATAAATTTTGTGGTAAGTGTTTTTCTTCCAGCAAGTTTGGTCAGAAAGTTGTAGATTCCAGAAAGGAAAATCATTTCCCTCGATGTAAAAGGCATAAAAACACCTCAAGCATATGAAGTGGTGTGAAAATGATGAACATATTGCCAAACATTGCAAAAATATGACAATGAACAAATGTGGTCCAGTGGGAACGGACAAGAATGTGCAGAAGAATGGTGAGGATAAGAAGAAAAAAGTGCATAGGACAGGTCAAAATGTCAAAGGAATGTAGAAAGCTAACAAAGGAAAAGAGAAGATAAAGACAAATAAAAGATAGAAGCATTAAAAAAAGTCAAAGAACAATAAGACTAAGGATAAGGCCAAAAAAGAGTCAACTCTCAAAGGAAACTTAGGGTAATCACCCCTCTTGATCATAAGTAATATGCATAGGGTTGCATCAATACAATGTACTTCAGGGAGATATCATTCAAGCTGGATTGGTGTTTTGGAGGCTACTACTCATGGGGTTTAGTAAGCATGGTAAGATATGGTTGAAGGTAAGGAAGAGAAGAACATGGTTAATTTAGATTGAACAAAGAAGAGATCTACCTTTGTCATTTATTTCGAAGGGGGAAAAGAGTCCATGTGAAAAATATGATACACTTGCAAATAAGAAAGAGCCTCAGTTAAGGAGAAGAGTGCATATATAATAGGGAGTAACTGGTGGTGAGAAGGGTATGTAATCAGAACATGGGAACCTTGTTCCCAAGGGGAGCTAAGATAGAAAGATCCTGAAGGAAGATGAGTTAGAAAGATTTTGGAAAATAATTAAGGATATTGTTGTAGTATTGTTGATTGTCTTTCTAGGATGGAAACTATTTTTTTCTGATTGCATTAGTTGTTTTTTCCATCACATATTTTCATCAATGCCAAACATGGATATTTTTGGAAAGTTTGGATGTGTTGTCATTGATGTCAACATGTTTGTTAGGCATTTTTGCTAGAGAAACAATATGTTCAGAGCTATGGTGAGGAACAGTTACTAAGGAATTGGAGTCACGCACCTCATGGGATGATATAAAGGTTGTTTAATAAGTCCATGTCATGTTTTAGGCGTTGACATGAGGATTTGAGTAAGTTATGAGATCACAGATGGTTACTGGCTACTTGACTATCCTCCAGTATAATAGAGTTGCAGATATTAGATTCACGCATGTACACAGGTAGATATCTTTGGTCGTGTAGATGGGAATATATTTAAGACATGGTGATGTATATTTCTTGTAAAGGGTTCATGATTCTGAAGGTCCACAAGGAATTTTCAAGTGTTACAAAGAGAGGTGATAGTGTTCTTGGGGTATACCATAGAATGCTAACAAATCTGTTAGCTGGGATGGATTTAATTGTTTTTTTGAACTTCATGATGCCTAAGGATATTCTTGGATTATTTTCTGATGATTTGGTATTCTACATCGCTCAAGGTGATGAGATTTGAATGGAATTTCAAGTTGGTGATAAGATCTCTTATGTTCTCGGCTGACTTGATCAGTAAAACATTTTATGGGAAATCGGTAATTTTTTTTATGATAGAGTTATGAACTTGGGGTGGTTATGAAGGATCTAAGCTAGTTGGAAAATATGCTTTGATCAGGATCTTTGATTTTTGCATAGTATGATTAAAATTGAGAGTTAGGTTTTTGTCAACTTGTTCTTAATAAAAGGGTTGATGAATTATTAAAAAGTGTGTGGTCGTGCAACAGAAGAATTCATCACAAATGCGAGGGATTTCTTGAAAATAAATTTTTCAAATCTAGATAAGGTTGAATTGCTGATCTGAAGGAGTGAGAGAGAATTGCAATAGGGATTTGATTTTACTTCAATGAATCTTACCAAGGCATAATTAGATGCTACTATACAGTCTAGAAATTAATCATATTGCAGTCTGATTTATATTTGTAACACAATAAGTCTTCCTTAGGGTTTGAGCCAAAGGCATTCTGAGCGGTGAGCTCTAGGAAGTATGCTTGAATGCATGTGCATTCCTCATTTCTAATAAGCTTATAATTCTAACAAGGTATTATTCTTATTGTGATAAAAATCCTTGGGTTATGTCTTGTGGATGTTTTTTCTAATTTTTGCATACATGCTTGTTTCATTTTAAATCAGACATAAGGGTTTTAATGGTTAAGGGTTTTAAAGAGTTAGAGTTTTTGGTGCAGCAGATTCACTCCACCCCTCCTCTTAGTTCCTTTCTTCCTTACTTCCTATAATTTCAACCACTAAAAGCTTTAACACAAAAATAAAAAATCTTATCATCATAGCTTGTCAGTAAAAGTTAAGCTGGCTTTATTTTCTTCTTTTGAAGCTTCTCTCCTTATCAATCTTCTTTTGAACTATGTTTTTCCTTTCTATTACTCCTTTAGGTATAAGCACTTTCTCTTCTTCTATAGAGAGTTTTAATTCTTTCAAAAAAATACTATGGTTGCGATACAACTTCATCACACAAACTCATACTGGTGGCTTTGACTAAATTTGTTCATGTTATAAGATCCACATGATCTTCTTCATACAAATCAACTTTTTCTTATTTGCAATACCTTTTCTTTTACTCCTTCAACCTAATAGATGATGAGCTTCACCTTTTTGGAGGTGGTTTTAAACTTGGAAAATTATGGCAACTCTTCCTCTTTATTTATATTCAGGGGCAATTTCACTATATCACGCACACAATCTTCACTGCACTTCCTTTCATAATTTGGTTGTAAACAAACTCGTCGACCTATTCCTTTTTGAATCTTCAATCTCCTCACTTGAGGGTTGGCTTCACCTCTTTTGTGGTGACTATATCTATATTGACAATAGGTTGGATTCAAAAATACTTTGCCCGTTCAAAATGGGCAGCTTCGCTTTTGCAAACCTAGGAGATTTTTTCTTTAGTGCTCTAGCTAGTTGTTCAACCTCCCATGATCTCTTGCTTCTGCAAATTCTTGAATCCATAAAACTAATTTCTTTGTCTTACAAGAAGCTCTGATATCAAAAGAAAGAAATACAAAATTGTAAAACAAATAAATTATTCAATTGATTTAAGAGATTACAAGAGCTTCTTGATCAAATGACCAAAGATCAAACTAATTGATTATGAATCAATTAGAACTGCCTCAATATATAGAAGTCTTGATACATCTAATTTCATAATGCAAATCTTGTATTCTTACATTTAAAGCAAAATGCTAAATCTTTATAATAATAAAAATTAAAACTAAAAAAATTAAAGCATAAAACAATACAAGTGGATGGAATTACTAAATATTCCAACACTTTTTACTCTTGACAGGCCGACCTC
>MU225508.1:455505-487387 GCA_018584345.1 Thuja plicata | reverse complement strand
AGGTGGAATGTTCTAAGTCCTCTAACAAGGCCACTCCTGATAGGGTGATTAAATCCTTTAACCAGGTCACACCTAATAGTGTGTTATTGTAACCTTTAACAGGGTTGGCTCCTCACAGACCTCACTTCAGAAGAGTGAAAACTTGGTAGCATGTTACTGGTGGTTTTTCCCATATTGGGTTTCCATGTTAAATACTCGTGTCAACTTGTATGAATGCTTATAGTTTGTTTTACTATTATGTTTTTACAAGCTAATTTCAATAGATAGTAAACTACATGATTAAAGTTGTTGACTTATGCTACTGCTTTCGAGTAGATCTCAAATATAGAAATTTTTTATTTTCTACATCTAGACCTAAGGATAACTGATTCACCCCTCCCCTCTCAGTTATTCTAAATTCATTCTAACAAAGAACCTCCTCTATATCCTCCTCTAGAATCTCTACCTCTTCCTCTACTTATAGATCTTGAATCTTGCTTCTTTATAAGTTTTTCTTCCACCTTAAGGGCCATTTGGAAATAGCCATGGATAGTAGTCCGGGTAAAGAGACTTAGTTCCTCTTGAATGTTCCACCTAATTCCATTGAGATACCTGGCTACTTTGATGCTTTCTATCACTTGCACTCTGGACCTAAGGTATAATTTTTGAAATTCTTCTATGAAAGAAGCCACATCTAAGTCCTTTTGTCTGATATTTTGTCTCTTTTTATGTAGTTGGATGTCATAATCCTCTAGTAGGTAATTTTCTTTTACCTTAGCCACCATAGCCTTCCAATTGACTATTGGCTTCTTACCTTCTCTCTCTCTTTTTTCTTCCAAGGACTTCCACCAAGTTAGTGCTTGTCCTCTCAACCTTGATTTAGATATCTTCAATTTTTTTGCCTCTGTAATCCCATCACACTCAAAGTCATTTTCCATACCCTCAATCCATTCCATCACTAACTCTGCATCCATTTAGCCAAAGAACACAGGGATACCTTCTAGTGCTTTTCCACTTAGTGCTTTAAGGGCTTCGAGGAAAGGTTTCTCAGGTAAAGGAGGGTTTGGTTTTGTTTCTACATCCTCTTCAATATTACTCTTTCCTTTGTCTTTATCCTCTTCTAACTTCCCTTTCATTTTTCTTGCAGTCTCTACAACTTCTTCCAATTTGTGTTTCATCTCCTCCATAGCTTCTTCTAAGAGTCTATTCTTCTCTTTTTGTTCTGAAAAATCTCTTGCCAACTCTACATTTTTCACCATGGTTCTCTCACTAATTCAGTCACTCACCTCTAACATGCACACTCACCTCCCAAGCCTTTCAATGGCTCTAATACCACTTTGATGGGGAGATCTAACACAACAGAGCTTTCTTTCTCTTCTCAAGGTCCTTCCTATGACCTTACTAGGGTACTTCCCTCTACCCTAATCAAAGGACACTCCTATGGTCCCTCAACTCCAACTAGATCTCTCCAACAACTTCAAACACTCCTCAACTCTTCATAAGACCACTGTGCATCCATAGGTGCAATCAAGGAACTCTTCTCCCAAACTTTTCTTGGCAATAGAAATAGGTGTTTCCACTATTTTCCCTTCACTTTCAATCATTCTTGATCCAGTCTAATAGGTTATTTCAAATATTTCCCATCGAGTTCATAATTTTCTAGTTTTTAGGCCTTGTAGCCTTTTTAGCCCAATTAGGCCTCCTAAATTCACCAAACTTGGAATACCTCCCAATCAACCTTAACCACCCAAAAAAATAAATATAGATTCTTTCTAAAGACCTCCTAGGATTCAATATTTCCTAGGTCTTAGGTCTCCAAAGTGTCTGTACATATGACTTTTAGCAAACCCATATTTTTAAGGGTTTCTAGGGCATGTAGACTAGTTTGTATTTTTTCATCTCCCAATATGGTGTAATTAACTCCTCTGAACTTCTCATTTCATAAAAATGACCATGTCACATGCCCCTACACCAATCCACTTGAGATTGGCACAAACCAATCCATTAAACAATGCTTCTTGCCTCTGAAACTATGCAAACTCCTAACCAGATACCTTTGTACTCGCTTAGGCCATGCTTGCAATAATAGCTCCCCTACATAAAATGAACCCTAAAGACATATTTACACTATGTACAAAAATCCCTTTTTGATTCCAAGTGGCCATTGAGATTCAACTACGGGAACTCAAGAAGGAGCCATATTTACATGGTTAGCACAGTTCAGGAAACCAAACCAGAAGAAACCAAAGAATTTACAAAATGCCAATGAAATGCACAAAACTCTCAAATTGATTCCTCAAAGCTAAATTACATAACAAGAACTAAAACTTCAAAGCATTACAATAGACCATGATCTTATCACCCTATCTATCTACCCCTATAAAAACCTTTCAATACCCTATCCACTAACCAACACCTACACATGCTTCTTATCCTCTTTCTTACTATCCTTCCATCCTCCTTATCCAATCCATCACATAAATATTTAGTCACCATCTATCATATCCTTCACCGCATTACCCTATCACCACCCTATCAAAATATTTGAGAATACTTTGAGAATCCTTGGACCATCATAACATATTCTTAAAAGGAGAACAATCAAAAGGACAAGAAGCTTAATTTCCTCCATAAAAATTTAATTTTTTTTTTTTGAAAAAGAGAAAAAGTGCCTTGGTGAAAAGATAGTAAACAGGCACCTTTATACGAAAAGTAAAGATAAATAAATCTGTCCTATAGTGAAAACCACTTCATGTGTCACCTTGGACAAGTACCATGATGAAAACCTGGTAAACAAGCATCATGTGTAATTTCTTCCTCTTATGCTCTCTCTTAGAGGCAAGTTCTGTAAACGCTTCCCTATCCATCATATTCTCCATCGTGTAGTTATCCTATTTTCATTCATATTCACTCTTACACCTTTGATCCTAACAAGCTCAAACATATCCATGAGCATTAGGTATCCTGACATTCATTATCCTTTCTATCAACTTATTCACATGTTTTCATTCATGCTACCCTATTGTGATCTTGATTATCCCAAGCCAATACTCACTATCCATAAAAAAATCTTTCATTAATCCCAAAACATTTACCTATACCCCCATCATCCCTTATCCTGATCATTCTATCCTATAAGTATCCTCTCCAAATTGACCCCATGGTCTTCATCAAGAGAAAGAATTTAAAAAAAATACAAAATAGGTTCTTACAACTCTCGTGACATGTCCACCCTTTTAGACCACATGATTTTTATGAAATCAAGTCATTATCCTATATGCTATAGAGAACCACTTCATGAGCCTACATTAGCTTGGTTAATCTTGAGGAGACTCTCTTTGTAGGCCGCATTCACTTTCTTCATTCATCATTTCCTATCCACTTCTGATCCATCAATTTTCTCATTCATTTACAATGCCCTACACCTTGCTAGACATTGGGGGAAAATAGATGTGATCTGTTAGGATTAACTAATACTAAGAGGGGGGGTGAATCAGTATTACAACACTTTACATTAAACTTAAACCAATTTGACAAAAACCATATGATTTTTGAAATGAAAAGAACATAAGCAAATAACACACAACTCATTACACCATGCACTAAAAAAATTGTACCCACAAATATGCACTAAATTATAATGTCCATGTTAGGAGACCTAAACCTATTAGGAGCTAAATATTACATAGTACATTTCCTTGTTAAAGGAATAACAACCTTGTTAAAGGTATACAACACCTTGTTAGAGGTACATTGAGCTTACAGCTCTTACAATGAATACTTAGAAAAGTATTCTCAGAAATAAACAAACATAAGCATCTCCAATGCTTAGATAGTTCCAGATGTAGCTCTCAATATTTTTCAATCACTGATCTCTCATCCCCCATCACATATATCCATCCATATACCATATATCATATCACATCTCACATATGTATCTTCTTTACAAAATGACCTTCTTATATATATGAATTACATCATTTGGTCACTCCCAACTACAATACAAAACAAAATAAATACTTAAGCAAAAAGTAAATTCAAAGTCGACACTCTTGTATTACCAAATTATAGGTAATCTATGATACCAATCCAACTTAGCATGCTTGGATCCCATCACATGCTCTCTCAATCGTTGCAACTGTTCAACTGCTCTATTATGCTGATCTGTTGTCTTTGCATGTCTTCAAATCACTCTAACTCTATGTAATCATCACCAAAACCAAATTGATCCTAGGTGGAGGTCATACATACTCCATAGTATCTTCCTCTAAGCTCTCTAGTCTTCAAACATTGTAATCGATCTTCACTGTCCAAAACAATACTATTATACTCTGTAAATCTATTTCTCTACTTAGTGAATTTCAGAACTGAATGATCAAAATTTTACTTATCTGAATCATACTATAAGATGTGTTTCCATAAATGAAAATCATTAAGTTTCTCATAACATATCAAAAACATCACTTGCCAAAAATCTCTCCCTTTGGCATTAATGGAAACACTTATCAAAAAATTACTAAGTGTTCCAACACAAAACTGTTCTCTTCTATACTACTCTCATTTTTCTCTTCTCTCTTCTCCCCCTTGGACAACAATGTCAAAGGTGCATCCAAATTTTACAAAAATGTATACTTAATTCTTGCTCACTAGTTTTACAATATCTTGAAAGGAATCTTCCAAGATCTTCACTTCTACATTCCATGACTCTAAAAATAACTGACTAACATGAATTAGTCCATTCGGTGCATAGGACGATGTCTCTGCTATTTTTAACTCTGTGGGCATAGACTTTGTCAATGATTTTTCAGTATTCTCCATGTCAGATAGATTAAGTTCAAGAATTGATATCTTAGGAGTGATTAGACTATTCAGCAAACCAAATCTTGTCATTACTCCCCCTTTCTCTATATCCAAGACATTCAACTTATCAAAATTCTTATTTACCTCTCCATCCATTTCCATTACATATTGCAAGGAGGTCTCAAAATTGTCCATTATTTTGTTCATATTTTCCTTGTCCTTTGCAATAATGTCTTCAATATTCTGAATGTGTCTGATAGGGTTCTTATAGTAGCTATATAGCATCCTTCCATGTGTGACACAACTTCTAGCCTTTGATGTAGCTGATATCAGAATGTCCAAATCCCATGAAATAGACTGGCATACTTTCATCAACTTCTTTTCTAAATAACTTTTCTATGCCTTCTCTTCAACAATATTCAATAAGGACTCATAGTGACCATCAAAATCATGTAGTGCCAATTTTAAGTTCTCTACTTCATCTTTACTTTGAAAAACAATAGGTACTGGAAGCAGTTTATTCATAGTATCAATTGCCCTAGTCATTACCTTAGTCTTCTTGTCACCTTTCTTCTTAGATCTCTCTTTTATCTTTGATAATGTGATGAAGGATAGTCTCATCAGTTCATCCTCATCCATGCTGTCAACATCTGTGCTTACAGATTTTTCTTTACTTACCAACAATAGAATAGTAGATGTATCAATTTCAGTTTTTACTTCAACTCTTGCCTCTTCTTCTTTCTGCTCTACCTCTTTCTGTTCTTTCTCTTTCTATTCTTCCTCATTCTATTCATCTTCATAATCCATTGTATTGTTGATGTTCCCTTCAAATGGATCTTTCTCATCAAGTGAAGTGGCAAGGGTCATAGGCACACCATAAACATAGAAATCAAGCTGCATGATATCTTCGCTCTTCTCAACACTTATCTCAATTGTCTTAGAGATCTATCCAATTCCTAAAGGTTTAGGCATAGTAGGTTTATGAGGTGGAGTATTCTCAAGAATATTACTCATAAGTATCTGATCTAATGCCTTCTGAGTCTCTTCTATGACTTCTTCATATTTATTGCCTATAATTTTCACTAATCTTACTTTGGTTCTCAACAAAGGTTTGAGTGCTCACAATACTCTCTCTCTCTCTCTCTCTCTCTCTCTCTCTCTCTCTCTCTCTCTCTCTCTCTCTCCTATACTAAAAATACTGGCAACATGTCCTCAATAGATTGATTTCTTATAGCCTCATCTTCAATATGTGCAAGTTGTTTTCTAATTTCTAGTTTTCCATGCAATTCCTCAAGTATACTACCTTCTATCTCTAATAGATTATTTTTTAAAATAAGTAAATAGTTAATTACTATGCCCTCAATCGCTAGTTTGTCAGATTCTTCATACATGTCATAATACTTGTTCACTAAAACAAGCTTTCTTCACTCAATAACTCTCTTCTCTAATATATTTATATCAGGCTTCTATACTTGTCTATCACTTGTGGTCTCTATCTCAACTTTCTTTTCTTCTACTTCTTTAGCCCTCTACTTCTTAAGAGGTGAGTCGAGCTTAGTGGACCTAGTGTTTCTCTGAGGAACAATCTTTTCTTCCCGTGAAGTCTTCTATGGTGGTGAGGGTGTAGTTACATCAATAACATTAGAAATTGGAATAACTACCTGCTCAATTTCTGGAGGTGGAAAGGCTATAGTAGCAGTACTTTCTAGCCCATAAGATCTCTCTACTATCTTATTCCTTACTTCTCTCATCTCTTCTTTAGTAGTACCTCCTTAGCTGCATAGTCATTAATTATATTCTCCACTCTTCTCTTTCTTAAGCCTCTAGCATATTCTTCTCCGACCTTAGCAGATTTCTCTTCATATGTGCCCCATCTCTCCTCAGATGTATCAACTTCAGATGCCAAGACATGTTCAATTTGCATAACTAGAACCTCTGAACCAACTTCATAACCCATGGGGTAACACCATTTATTTCTTGGTACAATTGACTCAAAACATACACAATTAGCTTCAACCATGAAATATATTGTATCCTTATATTTATCAGCAAACTCTTCAATAATTCTGAATCTCTTTTTCATTTGCCTCTGAACAATCTTGATCATGTCAAACAGTTCTCCATCTACCCATGTGTTGTTTTTATCTTTGGTATTTTTGTTAAATTTGAATACCCATGGGTATGTTGTCTTTCCATGCTATAGAGTGCATGCCAGGGAACTTATGCTAAATGTGGATATACATACGTACTATAAGTGAGCCAAATCTAAAGGTCTTAGATTTATCCTTCTTGACTAGCTTTACATTCTCCAAAAATTATTGTGCTAGAATATCACATAGGTTATATGTAGTGTTTTCCTTTACCATATTGTAAGCCATCATAATGACTCCTTTTGAAACTAAATTAGGTCTACTTCTGTAGTAAATTTTTTATCCAAGTATCATCGTATTCAACCTATGCAAGAAAATATCATTCACTGTCACAGCTCGTCTGTCCCATTTAGAATGTATTAGGGTTTCAACTTGTTCCTTTATGTGCTTCTCTTCCATAGGGATAACTCCATTTTTGTTTAACCCAGATACATCAAGAATCAATTGACTATAGATATTTACAGGTTTCTCTCCTATCTAGATGAATTGGTCATGAAATTTGTTAAGTAATATTTGGAACCATTCATCTTTTCTAAATTCATACAAATCTAACATTTTCATTATTCTCAGGTTGTCTATGTGTTTGAATTCATCCTTCATTTTAGCATCGTCAGTCATGCATTCCATTTTAGTAGAAATCTCTTCAATACCCAATATATCATACTTGCAATGAATGTAAGCCCTAATATCCTCTACATGAAAGACGTCATGTGGCTTTTGGGAAAATGCTCCTTTAGGGTTATCTTTACAAGACTTAAATGGATGCTTCTTGAATTTGTATCTAGGTTGATCTAGAACATCATAAATCAAAGGTGCATTCATAATTTCTATATGAGTAGATAATGTAAATACCTTAATCACACTGAATTTCAAATTCCCGCTTCAATCAATCATGCAATATAGTTGTTAAATAGTCTAATGCTCTATGATTTCTTCTTTTATTAGGTCACTACTCTTCAAATGGTGAAAAAAGGGGTATCTCAAATGTCCTTTATTCATCGTTAAGTGTAAAATGCACATTACCCAATACACTTAACTTCATACACTGTCCAATAAATCAAAAATCTCACGATCATAGAATATGCATCATCTGATGTTGCATGCTCTCAGATATAAGTTCTATGATATCTGCACATATCATAACTATGCTCACTAGAGCTTACTCCTCAGAATCAGGGGTTGGATATATTCTGATAACTTCATCCAAATATCCCCCTAAGGCCATGATCGGCCACTTAGGTTGATGTGTTCACATTAGGTGAAGATCTAGTAGCATCTAATGTCTCTCCCTGAACCAATATCTCACTTGACTCTTTGACTTTTCATACCTTACCACTAATGTTATCTTCTTCTTCCTTGATACAATTTTCAAATTCATTTTTGTAATTTGAAAGACTCTTACTAGTATCACTATCATTCCTCTTTATATTCATAGGAGGTGGTACTCTTCTATTGTCTACTCTATTGTATCCACAAAACTTCTCTATATGCCTTGGATTGTTACATTTGTAGCATATAGGAGGAGGTCTATTATGACTTACTTGTAACTTATAGTACTTTACAATGTGCCCAAGGTTATTACATTTGTAACATGTGGGATTAACTACTGATTCTCCTATGATGTTATCTTGTCTACATCTAGACTGATTAGGTTTCATGCATTCTTCTTTCTTGTCCCCATATGCATGACAATTAAAAAAATAACCAATTTTTTTTTAAAAGGGGCATTACCTCTACAATTATTCTTCATGTGTCCAAACTTGTTACAACCAAAAAATCTTCCTCTAAAAGGTTTGATTGGTTCTCTAGGTTTTTCAAGAATAGGTTTTTCTTCATCAGTCTTCCAATCAAGTTTCTCTTCTTGAATCTTAGAACATTCAACTTCATTGAAGCCAACACTAGTCATATCTCCTTTAGGTTTGTGTCTATCTCTTTGTTCATCGATCAAGTCACTGCTCATGTGAAGTCTCTCAATGTGCTTCTTTGTCTCAAAAAGTTCACTTTTTATGATCTGATCATATTTCTCAATTTCTAGATACTTGTTCTTGTAATGGTCAAGCTCATTCTTCATTTGTGCTATCAGAGTATTAGCATCATTCAAAGCTTCTTTAATCTTTTTTTTAGCGTCCTTTTCTTGTTGAATCTATTTATCCATTGCTTCATTATTAAGCTTCATAGTATCATTCTCTTGTTCAATTTGATTTATATGATCTAAATTATCATTGTCTGAATCTTCTTTTATCGGAACCATAAGATCCTATCTCTAACTTCTGGAAAGTTCAAGTTGATCTTTCAATATCTTAATGAATCCCTCAACTCTTCTTAAATTGAATCTCAAGTCACCTTTCTCTTCTTTTTCTTTATCAAGGTCTTCAAGTTCTGCTTCAATGTTTTCTTCCAAACTTACTGAATCCATCTTGATCTCCCTTAAGTTGTTAAACTTTCTTTTCAAGGGTGAACAACTCTGATACCAATTGTTAGGATTAAGTAATATTTAGAGGGGGGGGCGAATCAGTATTACAACACTTTAAATTAAACTTAAACCAATTCCACATAAACCATATGATTGCCAAAATGAAAAGAACATAAGAAAATAACACACAACTCATTACACCATGATTTTTTGTCAACGAAACCCTGGCCAAGGGAAGAGCCTGATGGGGATGGTACCCACAAACATGCACTAAAGTATAATGTCCCTATTAGTAGACCTAGCCCTGTTAGTATATAAATATTACATAGTACATTTCTTTGTTAAAGGAATAAAAACATTGTTAAAGTTATACAACACCCTATTAGGGGTACGCTAAACTTACACCTCTTACAATCAATACTTCAAAATGTACTCTCAAAAATGAACAAAAAAAAGCACCTCCAATGCTTAGATAGTTCTAGTTGTAGCTCTCATTATCTTTCAATCTCTTATCTCTCATCTGTCATCACATAGATCCATCCATATACCATATGTCATATAAGATCTCGCATATATATCTTCTTTACAAAATGATCTTCTTATATCTATGCATTACATCATTTGGTCTATTCCCAATTACAATAAAAAATAATATAAATACTTAGGAAAAAATTAAATCCAAAATTGGTAATGTTGTATTACCAATGTATAGGTAATACATAATACCAATCCAACTTAGCATGCTTGGATTCTGTCACATGCTCTCTCAATCGTCGCAACTGTTCAACTGCTCTATTACACTACTCTGTTGTCTTCGCATGTCTTCAAATCACTCTAACTCTTTGTAATCATCACCAAACCCAAATCGATCTTAGGTGGAGGTTGTACATAATCCATAGTCTCTTCCTCTAATCTCTATATTCATCAAACATCGTACTCGATATTCGCTATCAAATATAATACTATTATACTCAGTAAATTTGTTTCTATACTTAGTCAATTTCAGAATTGATTCATCAAAACTGTACTTATCTTGATTATACTATCAGATGTGTTTCCATAAATGAAAACCATTAAGTGTCTCATAACATACCAAAAACATCAATTTCCAACATGATCATGCTTGAGAGCTGGTATTCTCTAAAAATAAAAAAATAAAAAAATCTTAAAATTTCTAAAAATCGAATAAAAATATTTAAAATCTCTAAAATCCAAACAAATCTGAAAATCGGAAAATCCAAAAATCATAATTTGTATTTATCCTCATTTCTTTTACATGTCTTTAATATCCTTTATCCTACCATCATAGCTTGGAGCTAGTCCAAATCTCATCCTTAGGACTGTCGTTTTAAGAAAGGGGAAAGTTCCTAGTTAGCTAGGGAGTCAATTCTTAGACATCAATTCAACCATCTTTCTGCGTGGATTTATCCACATTAGCTATCAAATATCAGGTGTTCTACCACTGAAAAATAGTGTGTCCTTAGCACCACCCAACACACAATATTTTTTTTCAACATGAAACAATAGCATTTCTCAACACTCATCAAACAAACAATGATAAAAAAATAGAAGCAATCAAACACAATAAATCAATGGTGTTTCTCAACATTATCTATCACAACTTAACTTAAACTAATTTTTTTTATCATGTCTTCTAAGTGACTCAAATATGTCTCTAGACTAGAGGAACAAGGAAGGGGACATGAATTTTCTTTGATAGTTGTCTTTTATTATCATATCTTTCGAGTGACTCTATCATGTCTTCCTACTAGAGAAACAAAGATATGGGGCATGATATTTTTCTTTGATTTTTTCCTGTGGGATTCTTACTTGTCTAGTTTATTGAGTACTTTCTTAGTATTGTGCATATCGAAAAAATATTCCCAAGGATATGAACGATAAAGATTCATTGCAGGAACATCACAATGTTAGTCCAAGGATATGAATGTACGGGTCATTGCGAACAACATCATCATTGAAAAAGAATAGAAAAAAACTCTTGTTTGTTTGCTTTCTTGCAACTAAAAACTAACAACTAACAACTCTATGATGAGAAAAAGAATAACAAAAGAAGATCAAAAGAATGACACTCATGGAAGATAGCATCTTATTCTAGAGTCATTCATTTCATTCTTGCATTCATCTGACCTGATCAACATCACCTTAAAGAGGGAAATCTATCATCAACATGGATAATTATCACATCTAATATCATTTAATCTATCATCACTATTGATCATTATTTTTTCAACATCACTATCAGGAGCTCAATCGAAATGGTTTCTAAATCAATCTTCTTCATCATCAACATCAATCTAATCTCCTAAATCAATCCAATATTTTATCAAATCATCATCCAACATCATTTAGTTTTCTTCTATCACATTTTGATCTCATTCC
The DNA here is from genome assembly GCA_018584345.1 of Thuja plicata. Taxonomy (NCBI): domain Eukaryota; kingdom Viridiplantae; phylum Streptophyta; class Pinopsida; order Cupressales; family Cupressaceae; genus Thuja; species Thuja plicata. The sequence continues at coordinate 475,645 of MU225508.1, read as the reverse complement.
CTAAGGGCATCATAATTAACATATCCTTGCATCTTGATCATCAAAAAACTCTGTTATCAAATTTGATGTAAAAAATTGTTGTCTTCAAATAAATCATCAAATTGAATCTACAAATAATCATTGATAAAATCATAAATCTTGTCTAATCAAGTCAAATTACATCAATAGGGGCATATTATCTTCATCAAGATCCATATCAAGTTGATTGTCCTAGATCAATTAGTTTCATTAGCATCATATCAAACTACTTATGCTATCTTTTATCTATGATCTATTATCCAAAATCACATCAAGTGCAGATTCATATCGACATTAGACATCAGATATTCTTTGAATCAACGCACTTCTCACACATTGATTCAAAGAGGGGAAAATGTAATCAGCTAGAATTTGTCTATTCAAAAAAATTACCCTAAATGTTCATCAAACAACCAAGCATCAAAGAGAAAGCATTAATTAATACTTCTAGCTATTCAATTAATTCAAAATCTAAAATCCCATGGCTAGTGATATTAATCAAAGTGAATTAATTAAATTTCCCATTATCCACTCAACTCACAACAGGACAAAATACTTAATTCCAACCAATCAATGAAAAGGGAAAGGATCACTCAACTTGCAATGTCAACCATCCCTCAAGGATGCATCTCAGCCCTCCAATTCAATTGGATATCTATAAAAGAAACCTCATCAAAGATATTATCAAGCTAGCTCCTCACTTGCATACCAAAATGTTGTCAACTTGTGTTTTCATATCTAGATCATCCATCTAATTATTGCATCAATTATTCTATCTTGCATCATTTAGTATCAATTTCTCATCAAAGCTCATCAATTCTATCTCATTTTTCATTCATGTAGATGCATGTAATAATTTAAATATTCCATTTCATAAGTTTCTAGCCACTAATCGAATGCTTAATTCTAAGAGCACTAACAAATAGATCAAACTCTTTATGATTATGAAGTATTAGATCAATTCATAATGGGTTTTGTTTTCTACTTTGATGAATTTCATGCTACTAACCCACTAATGAAATGATCTATTGAAGTGTTCTGTGTGGGTTTGCAAGTTCACAATTCACACTCACAAACAATAGTCATAAGTGAAACTTAAAAAATACAATAAGGTTTAGAATTCAATATTGTTTCATTATTCTCCAATCCATTTTTCTTCTATAATTAGAGAGAAGATCAATTTAACTACAATCTGAAAATTACCCTTTTTGGTAGATTTTAACAAAATCATTTCTTTTGTCATTTTTTGTAATTTTTAAAACTACTTCATAAGCTACAAAAATATCCAATTAGTTAAAGTTCACTTGGGTGACATCACCTATAAACTTACTATGCAATGACATTCATAAAAAGAAAGCTACTAAAAAAAAACTACAAAATCTCAAAAAAATAGTAAAAGCTAATTTTGAGGCCCTATATGGTGTAATTTGACCCTAGAAACATGTCTATATTTGGTCCAATCAAATAATTTATATTGGTATCTTTTACAACTCTTTAAGATGTATTTTCTTGTAAAATTTCAGCAAAAATTGACAACTAAGTCAAAAGTTATGATCATCAGAAGTCCCTACATCATTCTCCTCTAGTTGAAAAGAATGCAACTCATGCAAGTTCCTGTCCTCAAAATATTTCCATTTAGGTTGATCCAACTTATTCAATTCCCATTCTATGATCCATGTGTTTTTTTTTTTGTGTTAGTCTTTCCCACTGTACTAGATATCTATTGTATTCTCTATCCCGAGTGTGAACAGTCTTCTTATCTAAAATCTCTGCAATCTTATAATTTTTCTTGTTGTGAATGGTCTGTTGCCAATTCACTTCATCTTTGAGATCAATAGCTTTATCTTCACCATATAAAGTACACAAATGAGATAGATTAAACATAGAGGAAATATCAAGTCTAGTAGGTAAATCTATTTCATAAGCATTGTCATTGATTTTGAGAATTTTGCATCAGCCAATTTTCTTATATTTAAATTTTTGATATGTCCCTATAAGAAACATCTCCTTTCGTAGATAGATCATCACCAAATCACCTACATTAAATATCTTATGTTAATAAGAAGCATCCACTAAAGCTTTGTACCTTGTATTACTATCATATAACTTATGTCTTACATCTTCCTAAAAGTCATGAAGGTATTCCATAAATGCTTCATCATCATCACTAATTCTATCACGTACCGGTAGTTGTACCAAATCTATAACACTCTTATGATTCCTGTCATAAACAACTTGAAATGGTGATTTAATTTTTGACCTATTCACTGAATTGTTGTAGGAAAATTATACCCGAGGTAATTCAAAATGCCACTATTTTGGATTCTCTCCAACAATACATCTTAACAAATTGCCCAAACTCAAGTTGACCATAATGAAAGACACTACTAAAATGCAAATTTGTCCCCATCTTCATCCATAAAGTCCTCCAAATATGACTCAAGAATTCAATATCTCGATTAGAGGTGATAGTTTATGGAACACCATGTAGTCCAACAATTTATAAAAAGAACTATTTTGCTAGCCTTGTAGCATCAGTATTTTTCTTGCAAGAAAAAAAATGAGTCATCTTAGAAAATCTATCAACAACAAAAAAGATGGAATCGTCACCATGTTGTGTAGTTGTCAGCCCCAATACAAAATCCATGCTCATATGTGTCCATGGTTTTGTGGGCATGGAAAATGACATATACATCTTAGTATGTTTTGAGTGTCCTTTAGCTACCTAAAAAAATCTACACCTCTCCACATACCTAGTTATGTCTTGTTTCATCTTTGGCTAGTAGTACTTATCTCCTACTAGAAAGCTATCATCTTATCCTTTCCAAAATGTCTAGCCATACCACTGGTATGAAACTCCCTGATAATATTTTATCTTATAGAACCAACAAGAATTCATAATTATTTTCCTTTGAATAGATATCTATCCTGCATAAGATATTCACCCTAAATGTTCTCCATTTTCCCAAGTATTGGATTTTTCAACCAGTTAACAACTTTCCAAAAATATTTTTCACATCCATATAAGTCCTTGATTGTTTCAAATCCAATTACTTCAAACTCCATGGCAGTTAAAATCACTACACATCTTCTCAAGGCATCTGTAATTTGGATTTTCTTCCTTGATTTAGGCTTCAAAACAAAAGTATAGACTTGTAGAAAAGAGACCCATTTTGCATGACCACTATTCAATTTCTTTTCTATGTTTTGATATTTTAAAGAAACATTATCTGTAAACAACACAAACTCCTTGGGCCCCTAGTAATGCTTCCAATATCTCAAAGATTGTATAATTAGATAGAATTATATATCATATGTTAAATAATTATTTCACGCATCATTCAAATTTTCACTAAAAAAGGTAATGGGATTACCTTCTTGACTAGCTACATACCCAATACTCACATGTGAAGAATATAACTCCACCTAAAACACTTTATCCAAATTTTGTAATGCCAATATAGGAGCTTCAAGGACCTTCTTCTTTAGATAGTGGAAACTTTCCTCATCTTCTTTAGTCCAAAAAAATTTTCTACCTTTGGTGTAATCTGTTATGGGTGCTATAACATTACTAAAGTTGCAATTGAAATTTCTATAGAAATTAGCCAACCCATGGAAACTTCTCACCTTTGTTATGCTACATAGACTAGGCCATCCAAAAATGACTCTAATCTTCTATGCATCTATGGTGACACCATCAACAAAAATGATGAATCTTAGAAAAACCAAACTCTATTGCATGAACCTACATTTATTGAAATTGGAATAGAGTTTCTTTGTCCTCAACACCCCTAATATGATTCTTGAAAGTACTACATATATTTTTCTTTTCCTTTAGTAAATATCAATATATCATCAACATAAACCACTAAAAAATTACCAATGTAGGGATGCAACACAGTATTCATTAGCCTCATAAAGACACTAGGAGAAGTTGATAAACCAAATGGCATAGCCATCCTCTCATACAAGCCATCACTATTTTTGAAAGTTGTTTTCTATTCATCCAATTTTTGGATATGGATCTGGTGATACCCACTTCGTAGATCAATCTTTGTAAAATATGTTTCTCCTGCAAGAACATCCATCTTGTCATGTAGAAGAGGTATGGGAATGTGATATATGATGGTGATCTTATTGATTTCTTTGTTTTCTATACACATCCTTCATGTGCCATCCTTCTTTTAGGTCGATCATTTTGGTACATCAAAGGGGCTCATTCTTTCTCTCACCAAACCTTTCCTTATAAATTTTGTCACTTATTTATTTATTTCTACATAATGTGTTGGAATCATTCTATAAGATACCTGATTATAAAGACTCACTCCTAGAATAAGATCAATATGATGTTGAATTTATCTCTTTGATGGAGATCTATTAGGTAATTCTTCTATGATAACATCAAAAAATTCTTTTAATATCTCAATTGTATCTTGTGGTATTGACAAGTCTTCATCTTCTCATTTTTGTACTACCAATGCATAACAACACCCTTTAACCATTAGTTCTTTGAAAATTTCCCTCTTAGACACCATACTCTGACTTTTTTCCATCACCCTTGAGAGGCAATAGAATGAATTTAGATCTATCCTTCCAAAAGTTATGTGTTTTTTGATGAACCACAACTGATTGAATGTTTGAAGATGTTAAGTTTATGATCACCAAGCTACAGAAAGTTAATGCAAGACATTAAATCAGTTAGTTTACTGTATTGTCACTGATGTCAACTTGATATAATATAATTGGCTATATACAAAGTGTCAAAGACTTTAGAGAACCAAAAAGATAAAGGTTATGCTTTCAGTAATGCATAAAATATTAGTATTCACTAAGTGACTACAAACACCGACAGGAAGTACACCCCGAAGGAAAGAGAACCCCAAGAGGAAATTCGTAGTGATACCCCAGCATGGAAAAAGAGCAAGCATTATCGATGATAAGAATCACAATGTAACCTAACGAGAAGAACTTCATAGTACAACCCGACGAGCAGAACTTCACAGTGATGCCCGATGGACAGACAACCCCGACGGAGATGCCTGAGGAGAACTGAAGTGTTGACCCAAACTAACAAGATTGAAACACTGAAAATAAATGAAGTTCAGAAATGACAAAAGACATAGTTGGAAAGAGATAAATATGGAGTTAACTGGTTGTTAATATTGTTTTCATTGACAAGTTAAAGCCAAAGATGAGAGAAAGATTTAAATTTGTTTTATTCTAGTTGTCAAGGAGAAATCTATGGGATAAAACTGAAGTAAACCTTTAATGCAAGATTGGCTAGAATTGCAGATCATGCCAAAAAAAAGAAATTCAAGAACCTAGAAATGATGAATCATGTCTATAAAGAGACAAGATAATTCATTATTAATAAAGGGGTGAATAGAGAAGAAGGATGTTGAAGAGAAAATGATGAAGAAAGAAGTCTCCAATTAGACCTGATAAATCAAGCTAAAGAAGAGAGCTAATTCCGCAGACACAGAGCAACAAAGAAGCACAACATCACTGAGTAGAAAGAAGTGCAGAAAATGTATTTAAAAGATACATTGATCATAAAGGTATTATGAGCTTAAAATAGATCTGAAAATCTGCAACTTTTAGTTGTATGTGTGAACAGATCATTTACTATTTCAGTTTAACCATTGAAGTAGAAAGTCTCTTAACTGATAAGGACTTGACAATCCTTTCTATATTGAGATACATCCCAAGGAGTATGAGAATTTTTGATCATGAAGATAGCAGGAGATGTCAGATACCATTTGACAAACTACACTGGGTTTGGTCATAAAAGGTAGCATGTAGATGTCAGATATCAAGTGACAAGCTATTCTATTTAAATCTTCTAACAAGGTCACATCTAACAGTGTGTTTGTAACCTTTAACATGGTTTTATCTTCACCGGGCTCACTTCAGAAGAGTGAAAATTTTGGGCTACCGGTCCCAAGTGGTTTTTCCCTTAACAAGGTTTCCACTTTAAAAATCCATGTGTCAATGTGTTTATGAGTCATTACTTTAGTGTTTTTCATTACACATAACTAATATTTATTGATCGGTATACACTAAGTTATTTACTGCATTTTAGTAAATAAAATACTACTAATCAGTAAACAGTAAGAATAAGGTTTAACAGTGAACTCTGAGAAGTAGTTATTTGTTGAGATTATTTTAAGGCATTCATCTTGTAGGACTTAAGATAACTAGAGGCTTATAAATGTGGTAATAATTTTTTGGGTTAATTTATTGGAATATTTTTTAGGCCAGTGATTCACCCCCCCTCAATTATTCTAACATTTTTCTCTCCATCATGAATTGCTTTCCTATCATACTTCCATGGTATACTTAGTAAGACATGGCATGCATCCATCAAGATGAAACCACACCATACCTCTATTACAATGGTGAGAAAGAATTATTGTGCCCTTGGTCTCCTTGGTTTTTTAACAAAACGGTGGTTCGTGAGATGGATTAGCCTCCTCTTATGTCTTTTATATGTCTAGTGGTTATATCAAACATTAACAGACTGATCTTTTGGTTCAATGGCAACCACTAGTTATAAGAAGTTGTATCAGAGCTTGGTCATAGGTTTGAACCTCATGGTTGCACTAGGGGAGATATTACAATAGTGAGAAATATTGATTGCACCCTTGGTATCCTTGGTTGTTCAATGTAGCGGTGGTGTGTGGCATTGCTTAACCGCCTCATGTGTCTTCTATATGTTTAGAGGTTATATCAGGCATTAATAGGTCAACCTTATGGTGCCACGACAACCTCATCCTCGTAGACCTTTCCTATGTAAATTTAACAAGACACCTCTTATCAACAATAAATTCATTTCCCTTTTTGAACCATGCAATACGGTAGGGACAAGGGTGATTTTGACATTGTAAATTTAGTTTATCTACCATTTACCTTGAAACTATATTCTCGCAACTACCCCCATAAATAATTTCTTGACATACCTTTCCACCTAAAGTAAATCTTGTGCGGAATTTATTAGTTCTAATCCATGAATTATCAAGACCCTTTTCCCATGCTTCATCCTTTATTGGAATCATCATTCTACTCCTGATCAGGAGACTTTCTCCTACATATGGTGATACTTCTTATTCTGCTCCATTCTCAGCTTGAGCTAGGTTCACCCTAGATAGTCCTTCTTGATTCCACTCTTTCATGGTATAATTGGAGTATTCAAATGCTTTGTGGCCTTCTTCACTACACCTAAAATAATTTAATGATCTTCTTTGTACTTCCCTTCTTGTACCACCACCATAACCTCTACCTCACTAAAACCCCCTTCCTCTTTGTCGATTTGATGGAGTATGGTTGGTTTCTTCTTGTTTCTATGTTCCTTGGGTTGATTCTCCCTGACCATAACTTGAACCACCACATGATGGGGATGGTGTACCCCATCTCTCTCCTCTATTCCTTTGAAAATATTGTCAAATTTTTTATTCTTCTACCTTTAAGGAAATTTGATATGCCTCTATCATACTAGTGACTTGATGCATGCTCAACTCATATTAGATAGAAAAATTAGGCCATTAAAATACCTTACAACCATCTTCTCATAAATTTCATGGGGGTCCAAGTGGATGCATAATTTTTAGAACTCACTTATATACTCTTCTACATTAGACAATTTTTTCTCCAAATTGTAAAATCTTTGAAAACGAGTTTGTGCATATTCCACAAGAAGAAATTTATCTTTCAATTTCTTCTTCATCTTATTCCAAGATCTTATAAATTTTACTTTCCCTTTCAGGTTTTTAATTTTTTCAAATGATCCCATGAGATCATTGTGTTTCCTTTTAACTTTGTGCATGAAATTTTACTTTCTTTTCTTTTGTCATATGATTTCATTCAAAGAATTTCCCCATGTTGTTTAGCCAATCTATCAAATCCTATGGTTTAAGACAACCTTCATAATATTATAATTAATTTTGATCCCATCATTTCTCACTTCGAATTCCCTGGGAGTTCTTTCATGAAGTGTCAATGCATTTAACCATTCTTCTTCTTCTTCTTCAGCTTCAGCATGTCATTTTGTACCTCCTTGGCTTACTTCATCATCAGAATAATCTCCTCTTTGCCTTGCCATCATGTTTGCAAGTTTTTCTACTTTCCTTTGGAGGATTTTCATGTCTCTATGCATTTGTGTAAGACCTACTCTTCCTCTTGCTCTCCTAGGCATCTTCCTGCTCTCATACCATCTGATGTCACTATATTTTTAACACTTAAAAGTACTCATAAGTGAAAGCCAAAAAATACAATAATGTTAAAAATTCAATAATACATTATTCTCCAATCCATTCTACAACTACAATCACAGAAAACACCTATTTAACTATAATACAAAAATTACCTTTTTTGGTAGATTTTAACAAAATCAATTATTTTTTGTCATTTTTGGTAATTTCTAAAACTACTCCAAAAGCTATGAAAATCTCCAGTAATTTAGAGTTCACATGGGTGAAATCCATTGTAAACTCACTAAGAAACTACCTGCATAAGAAGAAAGCTACCACAAAAACAAAAACTGGAAAATCTAAAAAAAATGGTAAAAGCTAATTTTGAGGCCCTATATGGTGTAATTTGACCCCAAAAACATGTCAATATTTGGTTGAATCAAATTATTCTATTTCCATATTGTAGAACGATGGAAGACACATGCATTTGGTATAATCAAATTATTCTATTTACATATCACTCATGTTAGGTCTTAAGAGGTCCTATTAGGTCGTATTATACATGTTGGATTCAAGATCAAGTTTTAGATTATAAAAATATATTACGCAATGATTCAAATATTTAATATATGGTAAATATAAAACATTAGCTAGAGATATTTGAAATAAAAAATATGAGGTCTAAAATTTAGAACTAAAATGATTTGGCTCAATGTGGGTGATAAGGGATCAAATTTCTTTTTCAACTATATAAAAATGAAATATTTGAAGGAGGATGTTGTAACAATCTTGGTTGATAATATGTAGACTAATGACCTAAGTACAATTAAGGAGCTCAAAAAAATATGAATTATAATTTTTCATAGTTAAAGGTTATTTTGTTGGTTACTAAGATGCTTAATATATTTGTTAAAAGATAATTTTGTGGAAAATAACTAGAGGAAAAAATACTGATATAAGAACTAGAAATGATTAATTTTTCAAGAATATCATGTATCATTTAAGAGTGAAAAATATTTGGGGGTTGAAAATTTGTCTACAATGTTTTGTAAAATGAATATGATTGGGTAAGTGACTTGGTCATTTCCTTGTACATATTGCATCCATTACAAGGGGTGCCATACCTATGGCTATATTAATTTAGGGGTCCTAAAATTTCTACATAAAGAGGGAGATGGATTTTAGTTGAATAATTAAAGGCATGTTATTGTTCTTAACATTTCATATAAGGTCCCAACTAAAATTTTGGTTCTTAGACTCAACGATATTCATTTGACATTCATTAACACTACTTGGACTATATTTATTAGAGGCATATATTGTTCCAAGGTGTGCGCTCTTGGTCTCCTTATGTTGTGCAACATAGCACTAAGGTTTTTTACATGGGTTACTCACCTCCTGTGAATTCTATAAGTCTAGTGGTTGTATTGGGCATTGATAGGTTGATATTTTTGTGCAACAGTAACCATATTTATAACAAGTGGTATCAAATCTTGGTCATAGGTTCAAACCCCTCTCTTGCACTAGGGGGGAGATTATTGCAAGGTGTGTGCCCTTGGTCTCTTTGTGTTGTTCAACACAAATCTTGGGTTTGTGACATGACTTAATCACCTCCTATAAATTCTATAAGTTTATTGGCTATATCTGACATTGACATGGTGATCTTTTGGTGAAACAAAAACCACACTTGTAACACTTATACCCTTAACAATTTTATCATGAATTGGGATGCGATGAAATGAGATAGAGCATCTTATTTGTTGGAAATACAATAATGGGAAAGCAAGATACCGAGAGAGGGGGTGAATTAGACTTCAAAATTAAACACTTAAAACAAACTTATCCACATTCGTACATATATGAATCTAATGTACTATCAGATGGCATCCACATAATGAAATAAATAACTCATAACATAAGAACTTGGTAACCCAGAAACCCAAATAGGTAAAACTGGGGTGGGGATGACACCCACAAAATTCTCCACTACTGTAGTAATAAAGTGTGCCTGTTAAGGCTACAAAAGTTGATTACAAGATGCAATCAACCCTATTAAAGGTCTTCCCCGTTAAGCACTAAATATCATTACAATCTACCCTGTGAAAGGATTTCAACTTACAATAAAGTAAGCACTCTGTTAGGAGATTTAGAAAGGTCTACTAGAACCACTCTGTTAAGAGATTTTCACATGATACAATGATTAAAATGTCTCAAGTATTGATCCTTCGTTATGCACTTAGATGCCGATGATGGATCTCCTCTTTCTAGTACCTTTAATAATCTCACAATCTGATATAACTTTGCTTTGATGTTCACTATGTTGTCACTCTGCTTGATCTCTGCTTCTTAACAAAATAACCCTCTGTGCATTTCACTTCAAAATGCAGTCACCACACACTTTGTCTGCTCTCTTCTTGCACACACAAAATAGGGTTTAGAATCAATCTAATATATCTGTTCAAGTCTGATAGAAAGATCTAGATCAATGATGAAGATCTAATACCCATACCTTGATGGTATTACAATTAATGTTTACAATAGTTCATGCATAGGATAAAACAATTAAATGCATAACTATCTCTGTAGAAGAATATTAAATGCATACATAAGTCAGCCCAAAAAGCTTATACAAGTAAGCCAGATCACTTATCCTCAAATTTTGAATCATTCCAAACATGTATACAAAAATTGTTTTTCTCGACACTTGACATCTCTGTATCCTACTCGGCTCGGCAATGTAACTAGGAAAATTGAATACTACTCGGCAATGTTTCTCAGCCTTGCATAGTTTTAGCTTGGCCACAGTGATAGCCAACTAAAAATTCCTAAGTGAATGACTAAGTGTTGGTCACTAATCATCAACATAACTTAGAGATTAACAATCTCCCCCTTTGATATTAGTGGTAAAAACACACTTATCATTACTTTTGTTCATTTCATCAAAATTTTGCCTAAGTATACTAAGCACTCCCCCTAGGAATATACTCGGAATTATTCATACAAAAAATTTACATGCCTTCATACAAGTGTACATGTTCTTTACAGATGTATCATACTGTATCCTTTCCAACTTCCTTACCAATTTCCCCCTTGTTTTTGTCACTGATTGCTGGTGGGGTTAAGTTGTACTTATCCAAAAATTATTTATGAAGGTGCAGGGTGGATTCAAATTTAGTATCCCAGCTTTCCTTAGCAATCTTCATAACTTCCAATTTTATTTCTAGCTTGGCAGCTAGACTCACTAAACTTTCTATAGTTGATAGATTTGCATTGCTCTGTGATAACTCCTTTGCAATTGAAAGTTCCTTCTGTATTACCTCCAAGTGAGGCAACAAGCTTGTATGAATAGTTATCAATTTGGCCCTAATTCAACCATCTTCATCCATAAGCTCAGCTATTCTCCATTGTGCATTGATCAACTTAGTAAGATGTAAAGAACTAGAAGTAGTATCCTTACCCAAAGTAGTGCCAGTTGATCTCAAATCTAACTGTAGCTTCTCAACAGGGTGTAGATTATCCTTTGTGAAGAATTCAACATCACATAATTTCTTGTACAAAGAATAAACATTGGCTGTAACTTTCTCTAAAGTTTCTACAAGAATAGAAAGTTCAACCTATTTTGTTGCAATCTCTTTTAAGATTTTCTCCAGAAATTTGCTCTCAAAGCTTCTCTTAGACCATTGTAGAAGTTTTTTGTTGCTGTCTATGTCATCATCAGTTACCTTTTGTACAATTTTGACTAACTGATAAATAATTTTAGCTTGAGGCATTTCATCCTCTAAGTCAAAATCCTTTGCAAATATGTCCTTGATGTCATGCAACACCTGCTTTTGCTTCTATTCTATTTTCATCTCTTCCTGTCTCTTCTTCCTCTTAAGCAATTCTTGAAAATTCCCCATTTGTTCAAAAGATAATTCATTGGGATCCCATTGTGGAGTCACAATGACCTCATCTAATTTTACATCTAGAATTTGAGACTTCTTCTTTAGAACTTTCTTTTTCTTCAACTCTGGTGAACTTATGCTCGGCTACATAATACCTTTTCCTGTGATAGTTTCAATGTCCATTGTCTCTTTTAATTTTGTCAATATTGTTTGTGGATTGGGCATACCACCAGTTTTAGGACCTATGGGAGTGGATGATGTAGAGTGTGGTAGATAAACCAACACTTGCATTGCCTCTTCTTCCTTAGGCTTATCAACAGTATCTGTTATCACTACTCCACTATCTAAAACTATTTTCACAACCTCTAAAATAGGTGGATTCTGTGAAGTTACCTCTTGTGCATTTTTTTGTTATTTCTCTTCACCTTTCCGATCATTGACAACTTCAATTATCTCATCAAATGTTGTGGTCTTTCCTTCTTCAATATCAGTTTCCTTAATAGGTGAATTAGTGTATGTACCACTCGACATATCTTGTTCCTCGGCATTCAAATTGCTTGGATCAACAACTATGAAATCCATGAGACTGTCTGCAGTCAAATCAACAGAATTAGTTGAGTCTAATGCATCTTTGGTCTTGTCCTATTCTATAGCAATTTGACCTTGATTCATCTTTGGCTCAGGGGTAGTTTCCACTTCTTTTGCCTTTTTCTTGGATGTTCCCTCACCAGATTTCTTATCTTTTGGAACTATCAGTCCAAAGATTTCCTTCCAAATTCTTGTACCCTGTTGTACTACAACTTCAATATATATTTTTTAGAATAGCATAACCTCTGATTTTAGGAACAAACCTATTCTTGTATTCCTCAATGAATTTGGCTCTTTGTTTTGAAGTTAACTCAGGTATTACCTTTGCTAGAGTTCCTTCCCTGATCTGTCTCTCTGTGGTAAGTGCAAATTCCCATTTGCTTGACATAAAATCATATAGTTCATTTTTCACATGATTTCCTATCTCTGTAGGAGTTAACTTGAAAGTACTCATCATATCCAAGAGTTCTTCCTGGACTTTGTGCCTATCCACATTATTCAATTTCTTATACTTAATTAACTTAAAAGTTGCTAACCCTGCTGAATTTCTCAAAGTGTCACATACCTCATCAATACTATCTGGTCTCTTGAATTTTTATTTAGGTATGTTGCTGGGTTCATCAATTTTAGTATTTTCATCATCACTATCTATCCCCAAGTCTAGTTTACTTCTAGGTCTCTTTGCTGGCTTACTCAGCTCAGCCTTAGGAGCAATTTTAACTTCCTTTCCAGAACTGCTTTCTAACACTTTCTTCTTTTCATACAATTTTGTTTGTACTTCTTCTAGAGAAGTAACAGTAGATGCTCTATTCCTTGGATGATTAGTTGTAGGAGGTGTAACCTTAGGTTTAGCTTTGCTCGGATTGGTTACAATGATAATTGATGGTCTTTTACCCTTAGCTTTCTTAGTGATCTCTTCTGATGCACTCACTTCCTCTTCTATAGATATATCCTCACCTTGTCCTATGGTCAGGCCTAAAGGTGCATCCTCAGGTTCTTCATCACTACCTAAACCAACCATTTTCTTTAGGTTTTTCAAAATTTTCTTTTTTTCCTCTCCATAGTTCCCTCATTCAAGCTTCTATAAATTTTAGCTTTAGCTTCATCAAAATTTCCAAACCTCTCTATTGTAGTATCAATTGCCTCGGCTAGGAGTGCAATGATGGTAGTTGATGCTTCATCAATGTTAATTTCATATGGAAATGGTTCTAAGCATGCTACCCTGGGTGTCACAGCCTGGATATATGTGTTATCTATATCAACTAGAAGATAGATTTCTTCATAGTGCTTCTCCACTAGTGATCTGGGAATCCTAGTTCTTAATCTCATTTTCTTCTTGAATTCTACAAAATAGCTCCCCATAATGCTATTGAAATTACTTCCTAGTTTCTCAATACATTCACTAATCTGAAATGTAATGGGTCTATCCTTTTTCCAAACAATATTTCCCAATGTAGGAAATGTTTCCTGAATGTAGAAAAATATACAGACTAGTAAGGAACCAAACTTACATGATGAGATTTTAGCCTTTCTGATTGATGCTAGGTTCTCGGCTAATTGTGTATGTTGTAGCTAGGCAAGATCATATGTATGATTCTTCTTAACAATTTTCCATGCCTGGTCAATGACTGTACAAGGAACACTATCCAATCTACTCGACTGATAGAACTTATGTGCTATTACTCTTACTCCAAAATCAAGTTCTAGGTATTTAATTATAGAGATAGTCATACCTCTATTGATCCATATGGCTCCAGTGTTTAGTGTAATTTCCTCTTTTATGTTATCCCTCATTGTCTATTTTTCGTTCACTACACGATATCCAGTCACTCGATGAATCATGTTTTTAGTAATCTTGACTAGTCCATTATCCAACCACATACACATATCATGAAATCGGCTAAGGATAACCTTAATCCATTCATCTTTGAAACCTTGTGGAAAATCTAGGGCACAAATTAACCCTTTGTCTGCTAAATGTTTGAATTCTCCCTTCAGAACTCCATTGACACACAATTTGTTGTAGGATTTCCTTAATTCACTATCACCTAATTCACCAATCTTAACCATGTAACACGATTGAACGTCATGGATCATAAGTACCTTGGGTGGAATGGATGAGAGGGCTCTAGTTAAATCACTCTGAATTGCACTTTCAAGAATGGCTCAAAATTTGAGAGGTGCACATTCATCGCTCTGTACTAACTGAATTTTCTCTTGTTCTCCCTCCATACTCTTAGCTGGTGTGGAAGAACTTGCAGCCATAATCTTGAAATTAGGGTTCAAAAGATGAAGAACAGAGTACCTTGGAAATTAACACTTCATACTGTTCACCTTAGGATTGCCGATGGCACGCTGACGAAATCTTCGATGCTAACTTTGTTAAGATCAATTCTGCAAATTACTTCAATCACTTCGTAAACAGTAAAAATTGCAAGGTAAAAATGAAGTATCAACTGTTGATCCTTTATACACTTTGAAGGGTCAAGGTAGGTAAGCAATGAATATTCTACCCATTGAGTTAGTGCAAGCCAGCTATCCTCAGCTTTCTAACACAACTTGCATCCCACTCGGCTTTCTAAACTCGGCCATCACAAAACTTACTCAGCCAACAAAACTCGGCACACACTAAAGAACTCAGCGTTAGTGTCCATGATTAGTGCTTGGCACCTATAGTGAAATTGGCTCATCTCAGTATTTGTCTTGAAAAATATGTCCCGGTGCATCTTAACATATGCAAATATGGACTTTGGTACATTTTATGTTAGGAACTCATGTAAGATAAGAATTTTAGATGCAGTTCCTTACATACCTCTTTTACTTAGTTGGAGATGATGTGATCACCTGATCCATTGGATTCGGTGACCTTGGCTTCACTATCTTCACTACTGCATGGTTTAGACTTCTTAACCCATGTCTTGTTCATCTGTGCTCTAATTTTCTCAACTATAGGAGTAGGTACCCTAGTCTTACAATCTTTCCTTGTATGACCAATTTTCAGACAACTGTGACAAACTAGGCTTCCATTCATCCAACTTTTAGACTTTCCCCTAAAATGTTTCCTTATGCAGTTTTCTTGAACATGTCCATACTCACCACAGTAATGACAACTATGCCATGTGTTGTAATACCACTTGTAAGTATTGCCTTTTCTTGGTGATTTCTCTTGTTCCTTTGATGTCCACTTCTATTTACCTTTAGATCTACAATCTTGTGCTCTATGACCATATTTCTTACAGTTATAGCAATTACCATTGAGTCTAGGTGTATTTCTTTCCTTTGTCTTACATTCACGTGCTTGATGTCCAAACTTATTACATTTAAAGCAATAACCATTGAAGTTAGTTTTAAGATTGGACTTACCATTCTTGCTTCGGCAAATGTTTGATGTATGACCTAGTTTCCCACAGTGATGGAAAATAGGTTTATTATTTCTTGGCTTTGCATACCTTCTTTCACCTGTCTTAGATGATTCTCCTTCTTTAGTGGTTGTATGTTGTTCAGTGTGACCTAATCCAGAAGAATCTTTAAGTCTCCTTGATGCTTCCACTAGTTGTTCAAAGTAGCTCATAGCTACACTCAGATCATTCACTTTGTTATTAAGTTCTTTCTTAGATCTCAATTCATCTTTCAACTGACTATTCTTAGATCTATGATTTACAATATCCAAGTCTTTCTTACTGATCTCCTAATTCACAAGTAGTAGTTGATTTGCCATGTCAACTTGATTGACTGTCATTGTTTGTACATTATGTGTTCTTTCATCAAGTCTGATAGTCATCATTCTTTTGTCTTCTTCTTCCATAGCCTTGTCATCTTCGGCTTTCTTTTTCTGTTTGACAACTTCACACATTCTTATTGATTGGGCTTCTTGTTCCTTTTTCAAGTTTCTAACTTCTTCACATAGTGCACTATTCTTTTCCAGTAGATCTGCTATTGCTGCATCGCTCTCAATAGAATCTCCATTCTGAAATAGATTTGTGGTGTCTTCTTCCTGATAATGAGTGTCATTCATTTGTTTGGCCAAATCTTTCCTTGCAGTCAAGGACTTCTTTAATTCTTGTCTTGTTGTCTCAAGTTGTTGTAGTGCTAGTTGAATATAAATATTTTTATTCTCAATGACTCTACCCATCTTGTAGATCTCCATCTCAAGATCTGTATTCTCAAGCTGATTATGACCTTTTAGAGAGCTAAGCTCTGATATCAATTGTTGGAAATACATTAATGGGAAAGAAAGATACTGAGAGAGGGGGGTGAATTAGATCTTCAAAAATAAACACTTAAAACAAACTGAACCACATTCATACATATATGAATCTAATGTAATATTAGATAGCATCCACACAATAAAATAAATAACTCATAACACAAGAACTTGGTAACCCAGAAACCCAAATAGGTAAAACTAGGGTGGGAATGACACCCACAAAATTATCCACTACTGCAGTAATAAAGTGTTCCTATTAAGGCTACAAAAGTTGATTACAAGATGCAATCTACCTTGTTGAAGGTCTGCCCGGTTAAGAGATAAAGATCATTACAATCTACCCTGTGAAAGGATTTCAACTTACAATAAAGTAAGCACTCTATTAGGAGATTTAGAAAGGCCGGCTAGAACCACTTTGTTAAGAGATTTTCACCTGATACAATGATTGGAATTTCTCAAGTATTGATGCTTCATTATGCACTCAGATGCTAATGATGAATCTCCTCTTTCCAGTACCTTCTATGATCTCACAATCTGATATAAATTTGCTCTGCTGTTCACTATGTTGTAACTCTACTTGATCTCTGCTTCTTAACAAAATAATCCTCTGTGCATTTCACTTCAAAATGCAGTCACTACACACTTCGTCTACTCTCTTCTTGCACACACAAAATAGGGTTTAGAAGCAAGCTAATATATCTAGTCAAGTCTCATAGCGAGATCTAGATCAACAAACAAGATCTAATACCCATACCTTCATGGTATTACAATTAATGTTTACAATAGATCATGCATATGATAAAACAATTAAATGCATAACTAACTCTATAGAAGAATATTAAATGCATACATAAGTCGGCCAAAAAAGCTTATAGAAGTCGGCCAGATCACTTATCCTTGAATTTTGAATCATTCCAAACATGTATACAAAAAATGTTCTGCTCAGCACTTGACATCTCTGTATCCTACTCGGCTCGGCAATGTAACTAGGCAAACTGAATACTGCTCAGCAATATTGCTCGGCCTTGCATAGTTTTAGCTCAGCCACAGTGATAGCCAACTAAAACTGCCTAAGTGAATGACTAAGTGTTGGTCACTAATCATCAATAGAACTTAGAGATTAACACTTATTAGGATGTGTATATGCTTCTCGTGGACCTTGATAAAACATATGACGAAGTTGAATGGTTATTTAGCATTTTGAATATTGAAACTTTTTAATTTACTAAAAATGTAATATTTTTCAAGTCCTATTTAGAGATACAATCACCAAAAATTATTTATATGATTCGCCTTTTAAGATCTTTTATCTCTAGTAATAATTAAGAAACGGTGTCTTTTGTCCCTACCATGTTTGACATTTTCTCATATGTCACCTATTATGTAATGAGTAGAAAGAAAGATATTAAGGATTTTGATCCTTCCTAATGATGAAAATATATTAAATTTATAGTTTTAAAAGGATATCATATTGTTTGTTAATATGGAGGAAAAGGATTTTGAGAATATTATGTAAAACGTGGAGCTATTATGTACAACTTTAAATGTTCTAAAATCTTAGAGTGAATATTTCCTATTATATTATTAGGAAATATTACTCAACAAACTATTTTAATAAGTGTATATCCAATATGAAGAGCCTAATAAATAAGTATTGTCCATAACTAAAATTATAAAATTTTGGAATGCTAAAAATTCCATCCCCATAGGATGGTATTTCTTTTTCATTCAAACCCACACTAAAGGACATGTGGGATTGAGTTCATGATAGAATTGAAAGGAAATTGTTAAAATCAAATAATTGACATTTATTTGGATAGAAGCTTCCAAATTTTTAAAAAATTATTTTCTTCATATAACGTTTATTATGTGTTTGTATTTTTTTTAAGTAGCTATCAAATTAATAATAATCAAAAGCTATAGGATGCCTTAACCTAAAATATTTAAAGATCAAAGGTATATATCTTTTATTTTTTCAAATAATTCTTAAACTCTTTTAGTGGCAAGAAGTCATGGAATTTTTTATCGAGAAAAATATGTAGTTTTAATTAGATTAAGCACAATAGGGCCCGAACCCTTACATAGTAGCCAAATGGTGGATGAAAGGGGCCACACAAGGAATCAAAAATCCTAAAAAATAATAACACCTTACCCAAAAAACTAGAACCATACAAATCTATATATGAAATAACACTAGATCAAAACTAATTTAAAACATAAATCCACCCCTAGTAGACACGATCATATGTCTAAAAAGTATGGGTTTTAATAGTCTACTACTCCTGGATAATCTCTTTCAACTTTTGATGAAAATAAAGTCTTTTGATTTCTATACCACGAGTAAGAGGAGGGGAATTTACATCAGCCTTAACAACTTTCCAAATTTCTTTAGAGTAGTTGATGAACTATAACTGATTATATGTTTGAAGTCATTTGCTGATATTCAACTGAGTTGCAGAAGTGATGATAAACATTATCAGTCAATGTATTGTCATTGATGTCAACTTACTTGAGCTATATTATGGTGTAAAACATTTTTTATGTATTAAAGATCTAGAAAAAACAATGTTTATTTGGTCGGTAAATGAAGAGTTATGTATACACTTAGTAGCAGTGCAAACTGAAGAAAAATATAGTGTATATCGAGCGCCATTATTAACCGAGCAAGGGATTACTGACACAACTATTGATTAAGAAATTAATTCAAATAGAGGCCGAATAGGATGCTGAGCTATAAATTGATGATTTAGAGGTAAAAGATAAAGTTTGTTATTTAATCAAATGATTATTAAATTTCAAGGAAGATCGGACGACGGAAATTGGAATGTTTTTTTAACACAACTACCAAAGAAGGATCAAGTGGGAAAATGAACGATGGAGATTAAGCGACAAGAATTGAAGGATGAAAATGAAATGATACATGATGTCTATATAAGATACAAGAGATTCATTTTTTAATCATGTGACATGTGTTGAAGCATACATGCAAATTTATTCATGACTGATCAAACTAATAAAAGAAAGAACTAAGTGTATTTCTGCAGACATAACCAAGAAAATTGAGGAAAGAGCATAACTAAGCAAGACAAGGATGAAGAATGAGATAAAATTGGTGCAGGAGCACCTAGGAACAAGGATATAAAAATGAGGATAATTAAAATGAAATTAATTCATCCATTATGTATTCATTTTATTGTGAGTCCATTGAATCATAATGTAAGGCTAATGAGCCATTTTTGTAAAGTTTTTTCATACTT
>MU225508.1:429090-445740 GCA_018584345.1 Thuja plicata | reverse complement strand
CGCCGAGTGTCCGATACCGGTGAGTGGACTATCCATGACCTAGTATTTATTGTTATAAATGTATTTATTTCTCTCGGGGGGGTAGATAGGCATTAATGGGGTAATTTAACTTTCAAACTGGAGATGTCAGTTCTCAAACCGGCGTCTGCAAGGATGCCAATCCCTAGATCGACGTCTTCATAGACACTGATCCCCGGATCAGCTTCTCCAAAGCCGCTACTACCAGAATGGCGCCTTCAAAGATGCCAGACCTAGATCCACATCTTCAAAGATGTTGGTCTATGAGTAGACAGTCAGAGACGCTGGTGTATGAACCAACGTTTTCGGCTAAACAGGCATTTGTGCCTAAAAGGGAAAATGCCAATTGGGAAGGAAATGGAGGGACCCGGCGGGGGTCAGGGATGGGTCGACATGAGACTTAGGGGAAAGATGCCCCATTCTAGGAATGGTTAGACTAAGACTAGGAAAATAAGTGACTGACATGGTGGATGCAAAAACTTTTGCAAGAGCAGTTCCCACCCGTGGGATCATGGGAGCATTGGCCTTTGACGATGGAGCTAGAGGCACAGCTGGCAGAGGATGACTAGGGACTGTTAGCGGTGGTAGGAATAGACTATGTGCCCCATAGGCCTAGGCTACAGGTGCACAATGGTATGATGACTGCCCTGATCGAGTGGTGGCATAGTGATATGACCACTTTCTATTTGCCTACTGGAGAGGCGACGATTACTTTGGAGGATGTGTTGCATATTTTGTAGATCCTGATCTGAGGAGTGATTCCTCGGTATAGATTGGAGGATAGCGATCATTACATGGAGATTGTGTTCAGATAGCCAATGAGGTGAATTCCTACCTACAGGACTTGGATGCCATGGCAGGAAGCAGTGGATAGGAGGCTTCACCGGATAGCACTTTATATTGTTGGATTGATAGATGGATGCATGTTGGTGGACCTGGTAGGACATGGCTTTGGGATGGGCTGGTCATGGGCTCTAGCGCAGATGCTAGAGGAGGGGACTTCGTACTGTTGGGGGTATGTTGTCCTTGGACAGTTATATCATGATCTCCACATGGCTGCATACTGTGAGGCACGCAACATGGGGACTGGGGTGACGCTACTATTAGTGTGGGCTTGGGAGCACATTGCGATGTTTTGACCCATGAGGGTGAGGGAGTCCCGCCAGCCAGGGGAGCCCTATGCTTGCAGATATAGGCTTCCACTGAGATACACATCTGTCAAGCAGACAAGATATTGGAGGCGTTTATTGGATGAGGTTCAGGTTTTTTGCTGGACCCCTTACAGGCTATGTGAGCCATGGGGGACCATGGATTGGACTATAGGGGTACAGGATGCAATTGAGGATTTCTTGTACCTCTCATACGTGCAGACTAATTTCTTTCTTCTGGGCAGGACTATTCATTAGATTGAGAGATATAGACCATCCAGGGTCATGAGGTAGTTCAGGCTACAGTAGGGGGTGGTGGTAGAGGATGCTTTACATCCTCATGTCACTAGGGAGGTTGGTACCTGGGGCAGATACATGGATTCTCTCACAGTGAGGGCATCCTAGAGAGATATGCCATGACTGGACTTTGTGGCATGACTAGATGTGACAGATGCAGGCATGACTCTTGAGTACACAGCATGGTGGGTGACACATACGCCAGTCAAGCTGACTAACCCAGCTCAGGTGGCTGCCCACGAGAAGCTGACGGGGGATTTAGATGTGGAGGATGGGACTGAGATTGGGGATTCCCTAGAGAGTTCAGTAG
The DNA here is from genome assembly GCA_018584345.1 of Thuja plicata. Classification (NCBI taxonomy): domain Eukaryota; kingdom Viridiplantae; phylum Streptophyta; class Pinopsida; order Cupressales; family Cupressaceae; genus Thuja; species Thuja plicata. The sequence continues at coordinate 443,967 of MU225508.1, read as the reverse complement.
TGGGACAGAGGAGGAGACCACTGAGATGGGTTAGACCTTGAGTAGAGGTACAGGCCCAGGATCAGGCACAGGGACCCCCACTGGCACCATGATAGGATCAGGCACAGAAACCACCACATGTGCAGCCATAGGTGTAGGTATAGGCACCACCAGTGCCACAATAGGATCAGGCACAAGGATCACCCACAGGGTTTGTGGCCCAGGATACACATGATACTATCCTCACAAAGTTAGACAGTCTGCAGACAAAGTGCACCAGACTACGGGGGTTACTAGAAAAGGTGGTGGTGTCTGATGTGAGCTTACATGCAGAGATAGCCCAAATACAGGGATTATTGGCTACTGAGACAGCATGGGCTGACAAGGCAGAGGGGTCACTAGATACTCTACAGGGAAGGGTAGACTCAGGTGAGTTCTCTATGGTGCATCTGACATAGGATGCCAGAGAGTTACGCACAGAGATAGATACACTCACAAGGGAATTAGAGAGATTGAAATTATGGATGGATCAGGCCATGGAGTAGATCGATGCATTGACCTCAGAGAGGGATGCAGTAGTGAGATGGGCAGAGACCTATAGGGCAGAGTGAGATATTGCTCGATAGGTGGCAGTGGTAGGTGGAGTGGGTCAGGTGGTATCAGAGGTGTTCATAGCCCACAGGGATGTGAATAGGGCAGGGAGGGAGGTAGCCCACTACAGAGCACTTTATCATGAGCTTGTTCCTGAGGGACAAAGACAGGATTACTCAGAGAGATCTCATCCTTAGAGCACAGTGCGGGCTTCTGCCTCACAGGGATCAATGGGGATGCCACCATGTCCACCACCAGGACAGGAAGGTGGGCCATCACAGGCACCAACATGATTAGTCAGAGGATGATATGACACACAGTTTTGCATTTTTGAGATGTATACATGTATATTGGCACTGAGGTGCACATGATGTATTTTATTGACGGACATTGGTATATATATGAGGACTCTTATTGCTGCTCATGATGTTATGATTTATATGATGACTTTTATGATGCTTAGAATGTACGATCTATATGATGTGCTAATGCATACTACATGATGACTGACACTTGATGCTTGCAGGATGTGATGTATATGGATGACTTGATTATGTATATATATGATGTATGACCTATGCAAGATGGATGATGCTTATATATATGTAATGTACTGACGTGTGTGATGTAGGATATGATGTGCTTTTATTCCTATATGCAATATATATGTTGATGTTTTATGAATATGCATAGATTATTTATGTTTTATCAATGATTTAAGTATGCAAATGATAAGATGAACCTAAATGTTGTAATGATGTTAGATGATAAAAAAAATGTATGGATGCAAGCTTAAAATGAATTCTAAAATGATTTAATAATACAAGATGATAAAAATGGATGAATGCAAGATATAATGAACCTAAAATGATGCGAATGATGCTAACGATGCAAATGATGGATGAATGTAAGCTTAATGAACCTAAAATGATGTAACAATGCAAGATGATTAAAATGGATGAATGCAAGCTTAAAATGAATTCTAAAATGATGTAATAATGCAAGATGATAAAAATGGATGAATGCAAGCTTAAAATGAATTCTAAAATGATGTAATAATGCAAGATGATAAAAATGGATGAATGCAAGATAATGAACCTAAAATGAACTTAGATGATAAAAATGGATGAATGCAAGATTAAAATGAATTTTAAAATGATGTAATAATGCAAGATGATAAAAATGGATGAATGCAAGATAAAATGAATTCTAAAATGATGTAATAATGCAAGATGATAAAAATGGATGAATGCAAGATAATGAACCTAAAATGATGCAAACGAAATGGACCTAAAATGTATGATAATGCAAATGAAATGGACCTGAAATGTAACAATGCAAGATAATGAAATGATGCTAAAATGAATCTTTAACAATACAAGATGAATTAATGAATTGACAAGGGAAACCTATTACATCATGAACTGGAGCTTCTTTAGTTGGAATGCCTAATTGCTATAACTTTGGTCTTAAAATACAAGATGCTTTAAATGATTGTAAAATTCAAGATGCCTTAAATGATCTTAAAATGAAAGATGTCCTAAATGATCTTAAAATGCAAGATGCCCTAAATGATCTTAAAATGAATCTAACAATGAAATATAACATGACTCTAAATTGAATTGATAATGGAAGATGAATGTACCTAAAATGAATGCAAGACACTTTAAATGAGCTAACTAATGATACTATGAGTGGCAGATCATCGTTCTCTTGTTCTTGGATTTTCTTTCAGTTGTTCTCTGCATCAATTTCCTTGCTTTCAATACCCAAAAGCATCCATAGCGAAGGAATGCAAAGTGTGACCGAAGAACTCAGAAGATGAGTTGTTTGAGGTTGAACAAGTGTGATGTTTGAATCTCAAATTTTTCATTATTTTTATTTTTATTTTTGGTGTGTGTCATAATCAACTGATAAACCAGAAGGGTGGACTATGGAGGATCGGATAGTGAATGTTAGCGGGATGATGATTCAAGATGGTTGGAGGATGGGATGTGTCACGAATGTACAAGGACCAAACCAAGTGGATTAATTACAAGTGATTACGTACAGTGAGCATGTACAAAGTTGCTACCGAGATTTGATTGGATCATGTTACTTGCCTTGATGCGCGTGATAAGTGAGTGTGCTAATTGATTAGTTCAAGAGAAGAGAAACATCTTGTGAGAACCCAAAACTTATTTCCAGAAAGATAGGGCTAACCAAGTTGATTGATCAAATGCGCACTATCTGCAAACTATAGAAAAAATGTATGACAAGGAATAACTTAAGACACAAGTAATATACAGGACTGACGCTCAGGACTCTTGGAAAAGTATAATGTATGAACAACAGTATACAAGATTATGTGTACAAAACCTCAGGATACGAGGTAGGGAGATCATGGCAGACTAGTACATATGGAACACCCAAGGAATATAGGGAACTTGTAAATGGTGCTGGTGATGGAAAGAAATGAGATTGTGATAGATAATGGAATGGTCCATTATGTGTGACACCTATTTCTAGGTTTTCATCACTCATACTTGTCGAAGGCGCCTGATTGCCAAGTTTTCACCATTGGACAAAAAAATTTCTCTTTATTTCTCTTTTTGATTTCTTTGGATCTTTTCAATTTTTTTGATTTTTTTTTTTAATTTCTTTGTATCTTTTTTATTTATTTTTTTATATTGCCTCAGTTCCTGTTTACCAGGTTTTTTACTAGGACAACCATTTTTTCAGCTTCATTTTTCTTCTTTTTAGGGATTTTTTCAGGACTCTTTTGCAGTGCTTTCAAGTGCTCCGGGTTCTTCCATAGAATTTTCCTTCAGTTTCTGTAGGTAAAATTTTCTGGTTTGTTTAGAGCTGATCTCTTTCTCTATTTTTGTGCTTTTTTCAGGAATTTTTATACTTTTTATGGATTTTCTCAGAAAAATGGAATGAACAACTGGTCATCAGGCATAGAAGCACCTAAGATGAATGATGTTGATAGGATCATTCAATGGTTCTCCTTCTAGGGTGGAGAGTTGATATGCCCCAGAACTGAAGCATGCAGTGACAAACTATGGGCCTTGCCAGGTGACTTCAAACTTGCCTTTCTTCTCGCGATCAGTACCCACTTTTTGATTTTCTTTCAGCACAAGGTCGCCTACATGGAACTGACATGGGTGAACCTTCTTGTTATAGTTCCTCTTGAGTCTATTTTGGTAGACAATCAAGTGATCATAAGCTTGCTGGCACTTTTCATCTAGGAGATCCAGCTGTGTGAGTCATGCTACCCGGTAATCTTCATCATCAATCAGGCCTCTTAGTGATACTTGAATGAAGGGTAGTTCAACCTCAATTGGTAAGATTGCTTTAGAACTGTAGACTAGGGAATAGGGAGTAATGCCAGTAGGAGAATGATAGGAAGTGCGGTATACCCAGAGGGCAGGATTGATCTGGAGATGCCAGTCACGACCAGTATCATTGACAACTTTCTTGAGGATTTTGAGGATGGTTTTATTAGTTGCCTCAGCTTGGCCATTACCTTGTGGGAAATATGGACTGGAGAAATGGTGATGGACATGTAGGCGAGCACAGAGATCACTAACGTGTTGATTTTCAAATGGTGTACCATGATCTGTGAAGATGGTGGAGGGTATGCGGAAGTGACAAATGATGGGATAGAGGATGAATTTGGATATCTAGACACCAGTAGTGAGTGTGAGCGAATTGCTTCAACCCACTTTGTAAAATATTTTGTAGCTATGATTATGTACTTGTGGCCTTCAGAAGAGAGGGGAGTAATCTTACCAATGATGTCAAAACCCCAAAAAGAGAAGGGCCAAGTAGGCGCAATAGGTCTGAGGTCCTGAGTAGGAGCATGGATTAGATTAGCATGTTTTTGACAAGGTAGGCACTTTTTGACAAACTCACAAGAATCATGTTCCATTGTAGGCCAGTAGTACCCTGCTCATAGAAGTTGCTTGGCTAGGACCATGCCTCTCATGTGGGCACCGCAAATTCTAGCATGTACCTCTTGTAAAGCCTGGGCAGCTTCATTTTCATCTAAACATCTAGAGAGTATATTGTGATAGCCTCAACAATATAGGGTATTGGCTATGAGGGTATAACGGGATGCTCTTCGGATAAAATTTTGGCGTTGGTTGGCAGTGAGATGGGGAGATATGATACCATTTTATAGATAAGCTTGGATGTCGTGGTACCATGGGGACTGGGGAACAACCAAGACACATACGCAATTTGATTCATCATTCTCATAAGTGGGAGCATATAGTTGCTCAACTAAGAATTCGTATTGTGTAGATTCATGAGGAATCTCAAGAAGGGAGCCAATTGTTGCCATTGCATTAGCAGCTTTGTTTTGTAGACATGGTACCTATGTTATCTGTAAGTGGAGGAAGTGTTCTTTCAGCTTGTCAACCATTTTCTTATATGGTGTCAACTTATCATCTTTGGTTTGATACTCATCTAGGACTTGTTTGATGATGAGTTGGGAATCGCCAAAGACTTGGATATCGGTGATGTTCCATTCTATGGCCATGTGGAGTCCGGCAATGAGCGCTTCATATTCTACAATGTTGTTTGTGTAGGAAAATCCCAATTTGAATGACATGGGGATGTAGTCACCTTGAGGTGTGACAAAGAGTATTCCTACCCCTCCGCCACGAGCTGTGTAGGACCCATCAAAGTAGAGTTGCCATGTTGGTTGTTCTTCTACCATGTACAAGTGCTCATCTAGAAATTCTGTGATCAAAAGATATGCATCTACCAATGGTGCTTCGGCTAGCTGATCAGTAGTGACCTGCCCTTTAATGGCTTTTCTGTCAACATACTAGATATCAAATTCACTTAGCAGCATAACCCATTTGGCCATTCAACCTGTAAGTGTAGTCCTGGAGAGTAGATACTTAAGAGGATCCACCTTTGAAATGAGCTTTGTTGTGTGACTAAGCATGTAGTGGCAAAGTTTTTGAGTGGCGAAGACTACTGCCAGACATGCTTTTTCCATAGGAGAATAGTTTACCTCATAACCCACCAAAGTTCAATTGATATAATATATGGCTCTTTCTTTCCCTTCATCATTCAATTAAGCAAGAAGTGCCCCTAGTGTTGTAGTAGTAGTAGAAATGTATAAGATGAGTGGGAGACCAAGTACACGAGGTACCAATATGGGTGGATTAGCCAAGTATTCTTTGATCTTGTCAAAGCTCTTTTGACACTAAGGATCCCACTTGAATGTGTTGTCTTTGCGCAAGAGATGAGTGAATGGTTGACACTTATCTTCTAGTTGAGAAATGAAGCGGTACATAGATTGTAGTTTTCCTTGGAGGCTACGCAGCTGTTAGAGTGTTTTTGGTGGAGGCATCTCCATGATAGCTTTTACTTTCTTTGGGTCAATTTCAATGCCTCGTCTGGATACAATGAACCCTAGGAGTTTCCCTGATGTGACTCCAAAAACACATTTCTTAGGATTGAGCATTAAGCAGTAGTATCCAATTCTGTCAAAGACACATTCCAGAACATCAAGGTGGTCTTCTCTTTTTACTGATTTTGCCAAGATGTCGTCCATATAGTCCTCAAGGATCTTGTGGATCATGTCATGAAAAATGACAGTCATTTCTCTCTGATAGGTTGCCCCTGCATTCTTTAAGCCAAAAGGCATCATGTTATAGCAGAAGGTTCCCCAAGGGGTTGTGAATATTGTCTTATGTTGATCTTCTTCTGCAATGCGGATCTGATTATATCCAGAAAAGCCATCCATGAGTGACAACATCTCATGTCCTGCTGTGAGATCTAAAATCATGTCTATGTTTGGCAAAGGAAAATCATCCTTAGGACATGCCTTATTGAGATCTCTAAAATCTTTACATATCCTTATTGATTTATCAGGCTTAGCAACGGGCACCATATTAGAAATTCAGTCAGAGTAGTCAATGGGGAGGATGATCTTGGCATGGATAAATTTTTCTAGCTCTGCTTTGACAAGTAGTGCCACTTTAGGGTGCATCTTTCTGAGCTTTTTCTTGACAGGTTTGATGTTTGGGTCCACTGCTAGATGGTGAACCACGAAGTTGGGATCTAACCCCAGCATGTGAGAGTAAGACCATGCAAACTTGTTGATGGATTCTTTTAATAAAGTGATAAGATTACTTTCTTTTGCTTCAAACAAAGATGCTGCTATATATGTGATGGCGGGATTTTCCTTGGTACCCAGGTTAAGAGGTTTTGTTTCTTCAATGAGAATCAATGACTGTTCAGGCCTATAATCTTAGATAAGAAGAAGAGGAGAATCTTCATCCTTTGGCACCTCAGAGAGGTTTTCACCAGGGGATATGCCCTTTTTTTTAACTTTTTTGTAATCAAATAGTGCCCCAGAGGGGTTTTCACTAGAAGATCAATTTTTCTCTTTTTAATTTTGATTTTCTATATCATTTTTGCAGCTAAAGTTCTCCTCTTCCCCAAATTATTCCTTTGGGTCTAATTTGTAGACATATGTTGAATGTTTCCCTTGGTCACTGCTTTGCTCGATTGCTCCCATAAAGCTTAGAAGCGCGTCCTCACTTTGGAACTCGTCAATGTGTACAACACTTGGTTGGTCCCAGTCTATGAGTTCAGGATGGCGGAGAGGGAGGTTAATGAAGATGATGGATAGTTGTTGTAGGATAGCATTGCCTAAGAAGGTTTCATTGTCGTAAGTTTTCACAATTTTCTCTTCCGGGATATCTTCGATGTCAACAATTTCACCCAGGGGTTGACAAGAGGAATAATTGATGAACTCATTGGTGCACCCAATCATGTCAGAGTCCATACCAAGACCCAGGTGTTTTTTGAGTTAGATAGGTACAATGGGATCTTTCATCCCTTGCTCGTCATGACCAAGGCCACCTCCTTGATAATTCCATTTTTATGTCACCAGTTTTTGTGTTGTGGGGTACTTGTTCTTGAAGTAATTGAGCCGACTTGTGTCCTGGGGTGATGGATCCTTGTATATCCATTGATTGATGTTTGGTTCCATTTCCTAGCCAACCAAAACACCTTGTGATACAAAATTGGTAGGACCAAATTGTAGTGTCCTGGTTGTTTTTTATTCTATTTTTCTTAAATTAGGCTGGAGGCCTTGAGTGTGTGGATCAACAGGCAATGCTCCAACTGCAAAGGCATTAGATAAAGTGTACTCACCACATCCTTTGTTGTTGATCTTGACTGTGGACAAGGTAGAGGAGAGGATTTTCTCTAGATCTAAATGGAATCAAGATGAGCTACGACAGAGGAGCCAATATCAATCCCAGGACAATGAGTGGAATGTGGAAAGGATATCTCCAACGCATTGTAGTATGCGAAGGGCTTGGGATCTATGCGGATGGTAATCTTAGTGCCTTTGTATGGTAATTTAATGCACTGATGGTAGGTGGATGGGATGGCTTGCATAGAATGAATCCATGGGCATCCGAGGAGGATGTTGTAGGGAAGGTTAAGATCAACAACATGACATAATGTTTCTTGGATAACCAGGCCCACTTGAATAGGTAAGATAATGGTGCCTTCAGAAGTATGCTTTAGGTTGTCATGTGCTTTTATTGTGATGACCTCAGTTTTGATATCAGCCTCAGTGTAGCCCAACTGTTTTATGAATTTTAGAGTACACAAATTTAGGGCCGATCCATTATCTATCATGACCCATTTGATGGCAAAAATTTAAACCATGACAACAATACAGAGTGGGAGATTGTGATCGGTTTCATTGGATGGGATGTCTGTTGCTCTAAAGTAGACCCCACAGGATGTAGATAGGTGCCCGACAAGGTTTTGGAACTCAGTGAGGTTGATGTCACTGGGAACATGGGATTCATGCAAGGCTTTATTGAGAATCTCTTGGTAGGTGGGTGATGTGCGGAGAAGATCCAGAATAGAAATTTGGGCTGGAGTATTCCCTGGGTGTTCCAAAATGTTATATTGGGTCCCGATAGACAGGGCTGGACCAACACCTGCAATTGTTATTCTACCTCGACGGGTGGTGATTGCACATTGATTATTGGCACCCCTAACATGGATAACATTAACAGGGGACTGGACTTGGGATATGCAGCCGATGAGATTATCGTAGTTGATATAAGCATTGGTATAATCTTTTATGTTGGCATTTTCTGCTTGTTTACCCTTTCCTTGATTAGAAGACTGAGTAGGATTTCCTAGACCTGTACCGGAAGTATGTTTAGGGAATGCATTCTGATAAATTTTTAGGCCTGCATTTGGTGATGATTGAGCAGAGGAATCCACTTCGATCTCCTTACGGTCAATGAGATCTTGGATATAGTGCTTTAGTTTCATGCATTTGAGCATGGTATGTCCCTTGACACGGTGGTATTCATAGTACTCATTGTCTTTATACCAAGCAGGCTTAGGAGTTGAGTCATCAAATGGCTGTGTTTTTGGATATATGACTTGGTTTTCTTGGACCAACTTGCAGAAGATGACATCTATAGGTTCACCCAGAAGGGTAAATGTGAGTTGTGGTGCATTTGAAGTGTGAGGTCTTTGTTGTCCATGAGGGACTAAGATAGCATTTGTATGATTCACAGGACCTTGATAGTTGTGTCGATGGGCTGTCCCTGGAGGAGGGTATATGGGCACACCTTGAGGGTGCATGTTTTGCTAATACTGTGGTTGAGGATACATGAAAGTGGGTTGCTGATACATGGGAGGAGGTTGTGGATACATTACTGGTGTTTGTTGATAAGTCTGGGTTGGCACATTAGGACTAGCTACCACAACCTGAACATGTTTGGTGTTAGTGGCTCCATCTGTGACCACATTCTTGTTTTTGTTCCAGTATCGTGATTGGTCATTGTTATGTTTATTAGGCTGGGATTCTTTGTAATGTTTAATTGTACCCTCTTCAACGAGGCCTCATTCAAGGTACATACCTTTGATCCTGATATCATGATAAGTTTGTATACAATTCATGAGCATGTGATAAGAAAGCTTCGGATGAAGGTTGTTAATGAAAATCTTGATAAGATGTTGTTCCGGGGGTTGGTAAGACAACCTTGTGGTAAGTCCTTGCCAGCATTGAAGATAATCGGCCAAGCTCTCTCCTCCCTTTTGTTTGGAATTACATAGGTCAAGGAGTGAGAGTTCATTTTCAACATTACGCGCATATTGGGCCACAAAATTTTTAGATAGTTATATGAAAGTAGAGACTGTGTCATAAGGGATTTTGTAAAACCACTCAAGGGCGGTTCCTCCCAAGCTTTTGGGAAATAGTCTCATGAGAAAGTTATCGATGTAGGCCACTTCTTGACATGCCATGTAGAATTCTTTTATGTGAATCATAGGATCACCCTTCCCCTGATATTTATCAAATTTTGGGGTCTCAAAGTGTTTGGGGAAGGGTACAGTAGTGATGGATCTGTCAAACGGATATGGACATACTTCTTCAAACTTGAATGTTTTGGCTTCTATCCCAGCTTTTAGCTCTTTGAGAGCATTCTTCATTTCCTCCCATTAAGGATTGATTTGTGTGGGGTGATTGTTGATCGTAATTATAGGATTCCCTTGTACCTGATATGGATCGAATGGCAAATATGGGGGGTTCTGTGGGGGATATTGTGGTGTTTGGTAGGGTGGTTGCTGGTCACCGTATATGGGTTGCTGTGGTGAAAACTGGGGTTGAGTGGAATACTGCAACAGAGGAGGTACTGGCGTCTGATAAGATTGCTGCAACTATTGAAAATATTCTTGTATTTGTTACGGTGTTGAATAGGCGGGGTGAGTTTGTTGCGCACCCATATAGGTGCTTTGTGGTAGAATGCCCCTAGTGAGAACTTGTTGTGGAGGGGGAATTGTTTGTGTTACAGTGGAAGATGACATGGCTATGTAACTGGTGGGATGATTTGGTTGTTGTTGCATGGGTTGGATAAAGGGACTAGTAAACTGTTGCATTGATTGTGCCACGAAGGGATTTTCCCCCTGCATTTGTGGCTATGTTTGCTGTGTGCTTTGAAGAGTATGTTGTGCAACTGTGAAGGAGTTAATTGGCTGTTGTTGTGCTTGGGACGTTAATGGGTTGGTTATTTGCTGATGTTGGATAGGTTGTTGTGGGATGGGTTGCTGCTGGTGCTATTGAATATGTTGTTGCTGTTGGATGGGCTGTTGTTGGATAGGTCACTGCTGTTGGATAGGTTGGATGGGAATTTGGGGTATGGCAAAGGGATTCGTGGATAGTTGCAATATAGGAGGATTTTGGTTGAATAATGTTTGGGGTGGAACCATTGACATTCATTGTGGTTGTGTTGCTGGTGGAGTGGGAAAAGAGGACCCTTGCAGAAATAAGGGTTGGTTATATGCATTGGTAGGTGGCATTCTTGTGGTGAAGAAAGGCAGAATAGGCATGGATACTTTGGTGCTTTGATGTTGTGAACTGGTTGTGGCACTTTGAACAGGTTGAGTTGGAATAGATGGAATGGTGGTTTTCTATGTGCTAACTGGTGGTGGTGGTGGAAATTTTGCAACGAAAATGGGATTGCTTGTGAAGGAGGAGCAACGGTGGCTTGCGGAGGTGTTTGCATAGTGATGGGGGTATTGTTTGTGTTGTTGATGTGACATCAAGGGGTGGTGATCCCGAGGTAGGTGAAGGTGTTGTATGTATGATGGAATGTGGAATGGAGGGATGAACTACTTGTGCAAGAAGGGTTCCCACTTGTAGGGCTCGTTGAAATGGATCAAAACCTTTGTTTCTAGTGGGATAAGGATGTTCCGCTGGAGGTTCCATAGGTCATGTAAAAAGTGTGGGTATAATCCAAGGTGGAATTTGAAGTCCTTGTTATTGGATGTCCAAGAGTACCTGGTTGTTGTTACATCCACTCATGGTGTTTACCATGTGGACAAGCATTGGATGATTGATAAAAGTTTCCATGACACTTAGAGTGGGAATTTCATTAGTGTCTACCCAAATATGTTCAACTTGATCATTGGGCTGAGGCACATAAGTGACCATGGTGTTGGTAGTGTCAGTCGTAGGATTAGATGAGCTAGCGGCAAGATTAAGATCCATGTTCTTCCTCTTCTTAGCGTCTCGTGTGATAGGTGGCATGAAATGATTATCCTAAAGGAAATATTAGATGCAGGATGTATGCAAGGATGCACCTGGGAAACTAAGGATGATGACCCTAGGATTAAGATGTGCTTAGGATGATGGATGTGCTCCTATGGATTAAGGATGGATTGATGTATGCGAGGAATAAGGGTTTCTTTCCCTATTGTAGGATCAAGTGGATGTGATTATCTACCTAAGATAGACTTGTGGTCTTCGGCAGATAAGATTATTTGTTAATGCAAACCAACCTTTTGATCAAGGTGATGAGGTTGCAAAAGACAAAAAGGATTATCCCAAAACAATGCTTAGTTTAAGGACCTTCAATGGATGGGGTTTGATTGAGGATGTAGGTTTTAGCAACTCAAAAAGGGGATGCAATACCTAAGTGGGGGATGTGATCAGGGGCACTTTGGATGATGACTAAGATGATGCTAGGTTGATTAGGATTGATTTGGTTGATGCAAGATCATGTTAGGATAAGTGTATGGTGTGTTCCTAAAGATGGAAACCTAAGGGAGGTCCTAAAATGCAAACTAATTGAGCTTAAGAAGAGGAGGAACTTGTGTTTGCTATGGTAAAGTGACTAGTCATATTGTTCAAATCCAACAAAAGAAGAGTTTAGACAATATTTTCCCATGAAACAAGCAACCTTGTTGTTGTAAATCACTTTCTCAAATAATTCTTATTTATGGATTTTTTGCTTGACAGAATCAACAATGTGTTGGTACTTGGTAGCCTCTCGGGTTGTGTTCTTTTGTTCTCTTTGCATGGGTGGTAACAGAGTTTTCACTTTCTTGTGTTTCTTGGAATCGATCATGTCCTATAAGTAGATCTTGGTCTCGGATGAATAGTTTGAGGTTCTTAGGACATATCTCATGAAAGAACAAAATGTTTGTTTTGATAATCTAGCAAAAAGCTTGATCGTATACTGATTTTTCAATAGGATTGTTCGATGGAAAGAACCAGTTTCAACAAAATAAAAACCAGAAAATAACAAACATGTGTCTGAAAACAATTTGACAAGGGACAAAGAAACCTTGAAGGATACAAGCACGTGACAAATTTGAATGCTGGATAATCATTTGTGCTTTGGATTTGTTAATTTCTTCAAACACTTGAAGCACAAAATCTACCTAAGGAATTTGACATAGCATGAAAATACTTGCTCGTAAGCTTAGGCACACACACAAGAGCTAATCAGAATATGGTCGTCACCAAGCATGCAATGGCTCCAGTCATGACGTCGTATTATCCGGTTCCAAACGCTCATGGTGGCACGAATGTACGAGTGATCTTGGGGAAGTTACTATCTTCCTTGCACAAGCATTATAACCTTTTGGGGGTGTTCTGGGTAGCTTCTAAGCCTAGAGTGTTTAATATGGGTCTCCATTTGATTGTATCCTCTATGTCCACGCAAGCACGATTCAGGCGTATAGCCCCATAGAGCGTCTTGACAAAAGTGGTGACATAAATGTGATTGAGACTGTGAGGCCACACTTAAGTTAGACGAGAGCCGAGTATAAGCTCAGATGCCAACTGACTCCCGAGGCTTTAACCCCAAAGAGTAAATTTGATTTACGTGAGTTGGAGTGGTGTGGCTTACACCTCGTTCTTACGTGGGTCATTCCCAGGAGATTTTTTCCTCAATCGGAAGGCCCAACTAAAGGATTAACTTGGAAGTAAATGGGATTGGTGACAAGAAGGGTCTAGATTTCTGATTTTTCCACAAAGGGAAAAGAGCATAATCTCCTATCCAACATCATTTTCTCCACAAGCACGCAAGACAATTTGTTTGTTTTCAAATATTTATTTGTTTAACACCAAGTAAATGTGTCTAGGTTTTTGATCTTCCCAAAAAGGGAAGAGAGCATAATCCCCTAACACTCACTTAGGATTAATCAAAAGATCTTCCTAGTTAAGTCTAAGTGCCTAGAAAAGATTACAAACATGATCATTTGGTTGATTTGGATCAAGGCAACCTGCAAGACAATGTGAGTAGTTTTGATTTAGTGTCTTTGACAAGCGGTGCTGCAAACAACTAGTTAGTAGTTTGAAAAGTAATCTTTGACAAGCATTAGCACAAACCACTCAAAAATTTGTTAGCAAACACAAAATAAAAATTCTGTCAGAACACAGACGCTGGTTTAGGGCGCAGATGTTGATTCTATATTCTGGCTCAAAAATGACTGTGACAATAAAATAACTAGAAAACATGAAAAGAACAGAAACTAATTATACCAGGCGTAGACGCTGATTCACAAAGTGCAGGTGCTAATTCTGCATAGACACTGATTGTTGTATCGAAGACGTTGGTTCATGAACTAGTGTTTCACAGACACTAATTTGCCTACAAACACAAAACACAGCACAAAGTGACACAATAAGTTATGTTTTCTTCCTAATTAACTTCCAAATGTGTCCAACAACCTATTCTGAAACTAATTGACCCCTTAAAAAAAACCATTATTTCTTAATGATTTATCAAGAAAAAGTATTCCTTTTAATGAAATTTTGCCATTATGACTACTTGTAAAACTGACTTCTTCTAAAAAATAGAATGATCTAGTACTAGAAAGCACTAGGAAACACAAATAAAATTGATAAATGAGCAACAGGGTCAGTAAAAGCTTCAAAAAATTTATATCAGGTGGAGACGCCGATTCAGGTCAGAGATGCTGGTTCACGGAGACGCTGAATGGTGGTTCAGGAAGAACCGGTATTTGCACAAACCCCTCTGTGTGTATCTCGGAGATGCCGATCTACATTTTTGATGAAATTTGGAAGATTTAGACAAGAAGCAAGAAGTTTTAGGGATGTGCATCCCACCGGGCATGCCAGAATGTGTATATGGAATCCTTCAATCTGTTGGGAGAAATCTCAAACATGCAAGCATTAGCGGGTTAGCACATATATCATTTCAAAGAAACATGTAAGAGATCAAAGAAAACAACAAGAATACCAAATAACATCGGATTAAGCTAAAAATGAGTAAATGAAGCACCCTATTCTACTCATTTTGATTTGCTTATTTAGATTAGATGTGAGTGTCCTCTCTCAAACACACAAATACTATGGATCTCAATGCAAATATGCAAGTGTTTGAGAACAAGAAGAAAGATTCAAGAGCTAGTATGAAGAACTAGTCTCAAATCTTCTTCAAAATGATAATCTAAACTTATGAAAGTAAGGATGATATGAAAGTCTTATAAAGAAACTATGATTTATTC
>MU225508.1:413200-425764 GCA_018584345.1 Thuja plicata | reverse complement strand
TATATTTATTAAAAGGGAATTTTGTGGAGGCAAATGTATTTAAATAAAATACATTAGAATAGTGTTTAAACTATTGATAAATGAAACTATTTAATTGATTGAATTAAATAGTTAGAGGAATAAGAGGGAAATTACTATTAATAATAATATTAATATTTTTGGATGTCTACAGTTACTATTATGCTGAACAATCAAAGCAAATGTGAAAATGCTTATTGGGTAAAAGGACTTAACTACAATCTGTTGAGTGTTTCACAGTTGAATAACACATAACACCAAGTTGCATTTGAGAACCAAAAAGAAAGAATTTATGATGGAAAAGGAAAATTGATCGGTACTAGTGAACAATCTAGAGGTAACATATTCTATCTTGACACACTTGAAACTAATTTTTTATTGGAAAATAATGAAGATATATGGTTATGGAACAAAATACTTTGTCATGCAAATTTTGACAACATGGTTAAGATTATTAGAAAAAGAAAATTTAGAGGCTTACCGAGCTTATCTAAACCAGACCATGTAATGTGAAAAAATTATCAAATGGGTAAGATGTCAAAATCTAGTTTCAAGAGAAAGAATTTCTCATCTAATGATATTTTGGAGTTAGTTCATACAGACTTATGTCAATGAGAAGACAAAGCTATTTTGGGGACAGATACTTTATTTTATTTGTTCATGACTACTCTAGGATGATGACTGTAATGTTTCTAAAGGAGAAATCTAAAGCATTTAAGATGTTTAAGTGGTACAAATAAATTTTTTAAAATGAAACTGGTAAAGATCTGAAGTGTTTGAGATCTGATAGAGTTGGTGAATTTATTTCTGATGAGTTCACTAACTTTTGTAATGAGAATGGAATTTAAAGATAGTTTTCTGCACTGAGGACACCACAATAGAACAGTATTACTGAAAGAAGAAACAGATCAATTGTTGATTGAGCCAGAACATTGACGATTGAAAAGCAAGTTGAAGAAACATACTGGAGAGAAGAAATTAGCACAACAGTCTACACACTAAACTGAGTACAACTGAAGAAAGATTCTAACAAAACTCCTTATGAGCTATGGTATGGTAATACTCCTAATGTGAGCTATTTTAGAATATTTGGAAGTAGGTGTTATATTCTGAAAGATGATCTTAATGGAAAATTTGATTCAAAAAGTGATAAAGGAATATTTATTGGATATTATACTAAGAGTAAAGATTACAAATGTTTGAACAAGTCAACTAACAAAATCATTGAGAGTGCAAGTGTGAAAGTTGATGAATTTTCTGAGTTAAATGATGAAGAAAGAATGAAAGAACCAGAGGACTATAGTATATTTGTTTATTGAGAAAATCCTGACACTATACCGATGCAGATGCCTAGTGTTACCAGGAAATAAACTAGTTCTACTGGGAAACATTCTATGTCACTAGGAACCATGTAGCACAAATCGAGAATCAGGAAAATGTTGAAATAGAAGATCATGAACCTGAAGACAATGAAGATACAAAAGAAGATAATGAAGAATCAATAACTGAACATGTACTTGCTAAATATATAAGAAGACACCATCCATGGAATCAGATTATTGGAGAGAAAAGAGCAAGCATAATGACAAGAAGTAAGTTCAGAGATGACACTTGTTTAATTTGTGAATTTGAGCCTCAAAATGTTAAAGATGCATTAGAAAATGAAGAATGGATTAATGCTACGAATGAGGAAATTGAGCAGATATAGAAAAATACGACGTCGACATTAGTTCTGAGACTGAGTGACAAAAATGTCATTGGCACCAAATGGATTTTTAGAAACAAATTGAATGAAGATGGGAATGTAACTAGAAATAAAACAATATTATTGTGCAAAGGGTATGCACAAGAAGGAATTGACTATGGAGAAAATTTTGCACCCATTGGTAGACTTGAAGGAGTAAGAATGCTACTTGCATATGTTGCATATAAAGGATTCAAGCTATAGCAGATGGATGTGAAATCTACATTTTTGAATGGAATACTTGAAGAAGAGGTATACATTGAACAACCTAAAGGATTTTTTGATCTTGATCAGACACACATGTTATGTAAGTTACACAAATCTTTATATGGACTGAAGCAAGCATCAAGAGCATGGTATGAAAGATTGCATCCTTATCTAATAAGTATTTTGTTTATTAGAACCCATGACATTAATAATTTGTATTTAAAAGGAGGAAATGATGATAAGACACTTATTGCTGAAATATTTGTTGATGATATAATATTTGTAGGTAATGATAACTTATGCACTTCATTTGCTGATGAAATGAGGAAAGAATTTGAGATGTCGATGTTTGGTTAGATCAAATTTTTTCTAGGATTCCAAATTTTATAACAACCTGCAAGAATCTACATCACACAATCAAAATACATCAAGTAATTACTAAAGACATTCAGAATGGAAGAATCAAAACCAACCAGAACACCTATGGTGATAGGATGCAAACTGAAAAAAGAGGACAAGACACCTGAGTTAAATCAAACCTTGTACATATCTATGATTGGTAAATTGATATATGTTATACACACAAGACTTGACATTGCACATGCAGTGGGAATAGTTGCAAGATTTTTAGCTAAGCCCAGAGAGTCACATATGATAGCAGTTAAAAGAATTTTTAGATATTTGAAGAATACTAAGGATTATGGACTTTGGTATAAATGAGAAGGAATGTTTGAATTGAAAGTCTATACAGATACTGATTGGGCTAGAAATATTGATGACTGAAAGAGTACTACTAGTGGAGCATTCTTTATTGGAGAAAGACTAGTTACTTGGATTAACAACAAGCAAGGATGCATATCACAGTCAACTGCAGAAGAAGAGTATGTTGTTGCGACTGCAAATTTTTCTAACATAGCATGGATAAAACAATTGTTGGAAGGAATGAATGAGGAGATCACTAAACCACTGATGATTTATTTTGACAACACAAGTGCTATAAATATTTCAAAGAACCCTTTGATGCATGAAAAGACAAAGAAAATTTCTATAAAGTATCACTACTTGAGGGAACAAGTACAAGACAAGAAATTAATACTTGAATATGTAAAATCAAAAGAACAGCTTGTAGACATATTCACAAAACCCTTACAAAAGGATACTTTTGAGTACTTGAGAGGTAGAGTAGGGGTTCATCCCTTGTCTATTTCTAACTAAGCAGATTAGGAGGTTCCATCAACCTACATGAAATTACAATATCAATCATGTTGATGCAAAATCTAAATTGGACCGAAACAAAGATATCAGTACATAGAAAGGTACTTACTGCACTAAAAAATAGAGGTATTTCATTTGGCTACTGAAGAGCTATATTTTTTTTCTTTTTGGAATTTTTGTCAAAGGGAGAGAGTTTCATGAAATATAAATGAGAGAGATATCTATCCATCCAAGGGAGAAAAGAGAAAGGGAGAGACACATCTAATCTACAAAGAGATTCAAGAACTAAAAATTCAAAACAACGGGGAGAGTCTGGATATTGAATATTTTTTTTATACTGACACATATTATATTCAAGCTAGGGAGAGCTATTGAATTATTGCAATTGTAGAACAAAAGTTTAGTATTTGTTGTATGGCATTATTATATTACATATTTCATATTTTTTTTCCATCAATGCCAAAGGAAAAGGTTGATGAAGTATAATTGATTATATGTTTGAAGTCATTTTTTGATATTCAACCGAGTTATAGAAGTGATGATAAACACTATCAGTTAATGTATTGTCATTGATGTCAACTTATTTGAGAATTATTATGGTGGAAAAAATTTGTTATGTATTGAAGATCTAGAACAAATATTGTTTATGTGATTGGTAAATGAAGAGTTCTATATACACTGAGTAGCAGTGCAAACTGAGTAAAACACAGTGTATACCGAGTGCTAGTATTGACCGAGCAAGGGATTACCAAGACAACTATTGATTAAGAAATTAATTCAAACTCAGGCCAACTAGGATGTTGAGCTGGAAATTGATGATTTTGAGGTAAAAGATAAAGTTTTTTATTTGATCAAACAATTATTAAAATTCAAGGAAGATTAGATGAAAAAGATTGAAATGTTCTTTCAACACAACTGCCTGAAGAAGGATCAAGCGGGAAAATGAACGATGAAGATTAAGCGACAAGATTTGAAGGATGAAAATTAAGTGATACACGATGTCTATATAAGAGACAAGAGATTCATTTGTGAATCATTTGATATGTCCTAAAGCATACCTGCAAATTTATGCATGATTGATCAAGCTAGTTAAAGACATAACCGAGTGTATTTCTGCAGACATAACCAAGAAAATAGAGGAGAGAGAATAACCGAGTAGAACAAGGATGAAGAATAAGATGAACTGAAGTGAACAAATTGATCAGAGGTATTATGTACTTAGAATAGATTTGAAAATCTGCAAATTAGAGTTGTATTTGAATCTAATCATTACTATAATAGTTTAAGCATAGCTATAGATAAATCTCTTAGCCGAGTAGGACAATGAGTCCTTATTATTAGAAAATTTAGAGAATGTTAATTGTTTTCTTGTTGATCCCATAGTGAATGCATGGTTAAGAGAGAACTGGGAGTTTTAAATCCTCTAACAAGGTAACATTTAACAGTGTGCACTGTAACCTTTAATAGGGTTGGGTCATCACCAAGCTCACTTTAGAAGAGTGAAAATATTTTTGGTTACCGATCCCATGTGGTTTTTTCCTTAGCAGGGTTTCCATGTTAAAAATCTGTGTCAATGTGCATGAATGTTGTGGATTTTTATTTTACTTTACACTTTATTTTTTTGACCTAGATCGGTAATTACAGTATTAATTTACTGATACTCGGTAGACAACTTAACAATAAAGTTTTGAAATCACAGGTTATATTTCACCGAGTTGAATCATATGATTGGATTTTGTTTGTTATACATCTAGAGGAATTGGGCCTGTAGGATATTTTGTGAGGGAACTAAGTCTAACTGATTCACCCCCCTCTCAGTTATTCTAACAGTAGTACCAACAATGATCTCCAAGCATCTCTTTGTCTTGACAAGTCTACATTCAATATTCTTCTAGAGAACTTGAAAGGAATTTAATGTTTTATACACTGTGTCACAACAAAAAGCCACCACCTCATCCAAAAAAAATCTAGGCTCCTCTTGATTTTCCTAGATAGTAGAAATTACCATAACCATTTGATTTATTTCTTCTTCCAAGGCTACTTTGAAACTCAGCGCCTTGACCTTGGCATGCATATTGTCCCATCTCATGAGTCTCTCCTCTAGATCATTAGCAAAAGCACAAACTAGGTATCATCCTTGTCCTTCATAGACCAATCACCCACCCTCACATTTCCCTCAACTAGAGATTTTATTCTATTAATTTTTCTTTTTACATAATTGTTGGTTAATAGATTTGTATTTTTTCAAAAAATAGATAGATTGAATCTCTTTTCCCAAATAGTAAGGCAAGATGCTAATGAACAATTGGAGAGATCATCATAGCATGCATAATCTTCCTCTAAAATTTAGAGGTATAATTCCCTCTTATGATTTAATTTGGATTTTGGGATATGATTTTAACAAGAAAGTAGGAAAGTCAAACTAACATATGCACATAGGTATGACACAAATACAATTATGAATTAGGGAGGGTGAATGCACAATAGTGGGTTACACTTTTTTGGAGGAAGGAATTCCTTGAAAATTTGCAAAATGAAAAAAGCACATTAGAGAGTTTCAATTCTAGAAAG
Source organism: Thuja plicata (assembly GCA_018584345.1). Classification (NCBI taxonomy): domain Eukaryota; kingdom Viridiplantae; phylum Streptophyta; class Pinopsida; order Cupressales; family Cupressaceae; genus Thuja; species Thuja plicata. The sequence goes on along the minus strand of MU225508.1, from coordinate 420,009 downwards.
TTCACAGAACTTTAAATCAAAATTGCATAACTTTAAATCAAAATTATAATAATATGTAGCTTTTGATCAATAGTTACTTTTGATCAAAAGTACTTTACTAATAATAAAAATAAATTATATATAAAGTTAATTTTGATCCAAAGTACTTATTATGGGGTTTTTAACCCCACTGAAACCTGACCGTCACTTTCATTTGGATGGTGGGGTTTCATAGCAGTTGAAAGTGTGGGGTTTCTGATTTATAAACGTCTTTATATTTGAGTATTTTACATGTTATTTTATATATATACTACAATGAATATATAATTTCACATTTTTTATTATATACATGTATATATAGATGTATATATATATATATATATATACATACATATGTATGTATGTATGTATGTATGTATATATACATACATATATATATATATATATATATATGTATATGTATATATATATATATATATGTATATATATATATATATGTATGTATGTGTGTGTGTGTGTGTGTGTGTGTGTGTGTGTGTGTTAGAATAACTAAGAGGGGGGTGAATCAGTGGTCTCAAAAATATTCTAATTAATCAACCCAAAAACTTAGTACCACAATATTAAGCCTCTAGTTATCTTCAGTCCTACAAGATGAATGCCTTCAAATAATCTTAACAAATAACTACTGCTTAGATGTCATTGTTAAACCTTATTCATACTGTTTACCGATTAGCAGTCTTTCATTTACCGAAATAGAGGAAATGACATAGTGTATACTGATCAATCCAGATTAGTTATGTGTAATGCAAAAAAATAAAGTAATGACTCATACACACATTGACACATGGATTTTTAACGTGCAAACCCTATTAAGGGAAAAACCACTTGGGACCGGTAACCCAAAATTTTCACTCTTATGAAGTGAGTTTGGTGAAGAGCCAACCTTTTTAAAGGTTACAAACACACTATTAGGTGTGACCTTGTTAGAGGATTTAAATAGAATAGTTTGTCACTTGATATCTCGCATCTCTATGCTACCTTCCTTGTCCAAACTCCTCTAATTTGTCAAATGGCATCTGACATCTCATCCTATCTTCATGATCAAACTTTTTAATACTCCTTGGGATTTATCTCAATATAGAAAGGATCTTTAAATCCTGCTCGGTTAAGGGACTTTCTGAATCAATGGTTAAACTAAAATAGTAAATGATCTGTTCACACATACAACTTAGACTTGTAGATTTTTAGATCTATTGTAAGCTAATTATACCTTTCTAATCAATGTGTCTTTTCAATTCATGTGCTCCACTTCTTTTTTCTTAGTGATGTTGTACTTCTCTGTTGCTTAGTGTCTACAGAAATCTTTAGCTCTTTCCTCAGCTTCATTGATCAGGACTGTATGAAGTTGTTCTTCATCAGCTTCTCTCCAGCATCTTCTTTTTATCTTCACTCACCTAATTAATAATGAATTAAATTATCTCTTTATAGACATGATGTCACCATTTCTCACTTCTTGATTTTCTTATTCTTGGCGTGATCCACAATTATAGCCAATCTTTCTTTAAAGCTTCACTTCAATTTTATCTTGTAGATTTCTCCTTGACAACTGGATAAAAAAACTTTAAATCTTTTACTTATCTCTAGCTTTAACTCATCGATGAAAATAATGTTAACAACCAGTTAACTCTATCTTTAGCTCTTTCCAGCTAAGTCTTTTGTCCTTTCTAAACTTTAGTTCCTTTGGGTGTTTAACTCTAATAGTTTTTTTCAACACTTCAGTTTTCCTCAGGAATCTCCATCAGAGTTGTCTATCCATCACGAATGTCTGTCCGTTAGGCTTCACTATGAAGTTCTTCTCTTCGGGTTGCACTGTGATTCTTCTCATCGGTAATGCTTGTGATTCTTCTCAGGTATCACTACAAATTTCCTCTTAGGGTTCTCTTTTCGTCGGGTTCCACTGACCATCGGTGTTTGTAGTCACTTAGTGAATACTTGTCTTTTATGCATTACTGAAAGCATAACCTTTATCTTTTGGTTCTCATAAGTCTTTGACACTTTTTTATAACCAATTAGATTATATCAAGTTGACATCGATGACAATACAATACATTAATTAATTTAATGTCTTGCATTAACTTTTGGTAGCTTGGTGATCATCAACTTAACATCTTCAAACATTCAATCAGTTATAGTTCATCAATCTCTCCCTTTGAAATTGATGGGAACACACTATATTATCATACTATATTACTACTAATACAATATGAAATATATCAAGTTTTAATTTCAACAATCTCTCCAAAATTGTGTTCTATAACTAATACAAATGTTTGGTTCTCTGTAAGCTCAAATAGCTTAGATTTGTTTCCTACATAGTGTGCTTCACTCTTCAATCCCTTCACTGGATAGATGTAGTATCTTCTAATTCTTTCTCTGATGTTGTCTCTCCCTTTGACTGCTCCTCTCCTTGATTATCTCTTCCTTATGATACATCTCTTCTTTACATGTTACAACTCTCCCTTTTGATATTCTCTCCCTTTGGATAATTCTGATGAATATCTCATATGGATAATGGATATAATCTCTCTCTTCAAATCTCTCCCCCTTTGACAACAATGCCAAATAATTCTTCCATCCTTTTTATAATATACTCCTTGAATTTCCCTATCCATCAACAATTAGCTCTGTTAGCCAAAATTATCTCTGGTGTTTGGTGCATATTTTTACCTTGCTGTGTATAGATGTATCTTTTCGGTCCACCTCTTTGTTTGCATCAACATGATTGATCTACTGATTATGTATAGGCCGATGCAATATTCTAGTCAGCTTACTAACGAATAGACAAGGGTTGGACCCCTAGTCTCTTTCTCATGTACTCAAATGTATCTTTTAGTAATGTCTTTGTGAATATATTAGCTAATTGTTCCTTGGATTTAATATATTCTATTATCACTTCTTTCTCTTGCACTTGTTCTCTTAAGTAGTGATACTTGATAGCAATATGCTTAGTCTTAGCATGCATGACTAGATTATTTGATATGTTAATTTCAGTTGTATTATCACAATAGATAATCACTGGTTCAATAATCTTCATATTAATACCTTATAGTAATTGTTTGATCCATGCAATATTAGATCAGTTAGTAGTAGCAACCACATATTTTGTTTCTACAGTAGATTGTGAGATGCATCCTTGTTTCTTGATGATTCATGTAACAAGTATGTCACCCATGAAGAATGATCCTCAAGTTGTGCTCTTTCGATCATCTAGGTTTCCATCCCAATCAACTCTGTATAGACTTGAAGCTCAAATTTTCCTTCTCTTTTATACCATAAGCCATAGTCCTCAGTGTTCTTCAGATATCTCAGAATTCTTTTGATAGCAGTCATATGTGATTATTTGGGATTAGCAGAGAATCTTGCAACTATTCCAACTACATGTGCTATATCTAGTATATTAAGAACAACATACATTAGTTTTCCAATCATTGATCTATACAAGGTCTGATTTACCTCATTTGATTTGTCTTCTTTTTTCAGCTTAGATTTGGTAGACATAGGTGTTCCAACTGGTTTGGAATCTTCCATTTTGAATATCTCCAGCACTTCCTTGATGTATTTGGACTGAGTGATATATATGCCTACATCTTGTTGAATAATTTGTAGACCAAGATAGAATTTGATCTCCCCAAACATATACATTTCAAACTCTTTGCTCATTTCATTAGCAAAGGATTTACATAACATATCATTTCCCCAAAATATGATATCATCAACAAATATTTCAGCAATCAGAATATTTCCATTGGTATCTTCTTTTAAGTACATATTGTTATTTGCACTTGTTCTTACAAATTCAATACTTATGAGATAGGAGTGAAGTCTTTCTATAAGGTCCTACCCCGACCATCCATTTCATAGTTGATACTGTTATATCATATTTATCTAGATGATACATTGGTTTTGATACATTTCATTTTGGACCTTTTATAGTATATATATCATATGACGACTCTATTTTGATGATGCTTAGACATTTATATATATATGATTCTCAGTCCTTGTTGGCATGATTTAGCTGTTTCCATTTTTATTCGATATTGCAATATAATCTTATGACATGTAAATGTGAAATTTGGTTTAAATTTTGCAAATGCTTCATATTGGTAGGTTAGATAAGTTATTTCCATGGTAATGTGAATTATTAGTTAAATATTATGATTGATCTAGTTCTAAATAGTGATGTATAAATTTTGGTTAAAGGAATATATTATAATGTGAAATAACATGAATATGTGTTTTTCATTCTTGGACTACTGATGCTTGTTCGAGGGTGCACGAGGAATAACCATGGTTTCAAAACTAGGGAAATGAGATTGGGCTAAATTGTGAATATCCTTGTGAAGCCAAGGTTAGCCCTAAAAATGGAAATAGCCTAATTGTAAATGTTATATATGTTGTAAATGTGATATTTCATGATTGTAAATTAATTTCCTTTTTTATTTTTACTAGTTCTTTTTATAAACATGCCATGGTGTAAATGTGAGGTGCCCTTGTAGTGTCATTTGACACATGTGTTGTGACATGGCATGCCTATGTGGATTTTTAAGTTGAAGTTTAACCTAGGTTAGTTTGAAGTGTTACCATGTGAGGTAAGTTGCCTTGATAACCCAAGTCATGAGTACTATTCTTGAATTTTGAATGCAAACTAAAAAAAGGGGTTTTTGAAGGGTTAAATTGAGTCCTTTGAGGTAGGTAGAGTTAAGATTATCTACTTTTTATGTTGTACTTTGGGTTAGGGTTTGTCTTTCATTTTTTTGAGTGCCAAAACCTCTTTTATAGGCCTTCTTAATTGCCTTTCTAGGATAGTGGCAAAAATTGGGGGAGGGGAAAAGGACCCTCACCTTCTCCAAGATAGTAGAGTCCCTTCATGCATGAAGTTTGACATATGTTAGAAGGAAGGACACATGCCTCTATCTGCTTGAGGGGAAATAGGTGGAGTGGGAGAGAGAGACTTTTAGGGGAAAGGGAGAGGAGAGTTGGGGTTGATTTCCCACTCTCCAATTTGGGAGACTTGTAGTTTTGTTTTGGGAAATTTGGCTAGTTGGGAGGAGACAAGAGAAGGAGAGCTAGGAGCTCAAAAGATCATCTCAACAAAATCATCCATTTCTTGAAGTAAGGTTGGTACACCTATGTCCATATGTGGTTTTCTTTCACTTATGTTTTTCTTAGTTCTTGTTGAAAATTTTACTTAATTCAAATACTTCATGTTTGTACAATTTGCTTTGAGCTATTTTGTTTTGGTGAAAGAATTTCTTCTTGTTCTTTTAGTGTTTTTGTTGTGCATGGGAGTAAATTGAATTATATTTCCCTTGGGATGGAGGAGATAGTAAAATTTGGGTGAAGGACATAGTTGGGAAACCATGTTAGTTGTAGAGTCTCTTCTTGGAAAGAAGAGGGATGTATCATGGATGTATAGTCTCCATGTTTGCTAATGCTATCTTGTGAAATTCTTATGGGGGTGATAAGGGATATTTGGTTGAGTGTTGATACTCTAGGAATTAAATTTTGATCCTTTGGAAGGCATGTATATACTTGTGCATAAATAAGGCACTTTTACTTGGCATTCTCCTTCATGTGTATTTCCACCTTCACCCCTAAATTGAGTCCATTTTTTACCCAATTGTGCATAAAACTTGGATGGGTGTTATGTGTAGTTCTGAAGCTGATTTTGTGTTGTATCTTGATTGTCACTTGCCCCTTCTTTTTTTGCCTAGCTCGGGGGTGGTCTCATAGAGGCCTAGGCTGGGAGGTGAGCTCCCATGGGTTAATCCAAATCTATTGTATTTTGCAGATTTGTAGTTGTTCCTCTAATTGGAAAGAGTCATGCTTAAAGTTGGAAAGAGGAAAAATTTAGTTGTTGTTGTGTAATTGCATTGTGTGAAATTTGTTTCTTCTCAAGCCAAGGGCTCGGTCTTGATAAATTGAAATTCTTGAGATCTATTTTAAAAGATTTTGTAATATGAAATTTTAATAATGTTGATGAAAGGAGAAGAATAAATATTATGTTCTATTTTAAGAAATCTACATAGAAATTTCATTACTGTATTTAAGTGTAACCAAACTACAAATTGAAGTGAGAAATAAGTAAACTTCTTTCTACAATTTTTGAATTAATTCTACAATTGGAAAAATTTAATATTTCCTATCATAAATAGATATTTTCTGTATATATGATTTTCCCTATAAGAGATATTTCTGTTAACAATGAAGAACAAAAAATTAGATGTTAACACATTCAATTAAGATTGTTCATTATCTATGAATTTTTGTTTATTTACAACGATTCAACTTGCAAGCATTATTTCCTTTTTGTATATGCAATATGTTAAATTCTTACAAATAATTTTGTATGATGTCTGGAAGTAATATTATTTTTCATCTATTCCTAGGAAGTAAATCTGGAACCTTAAATTGTACCTTGAATGTAAATGTTACACAAACATATTTTAAGATATTTAATTCTTGGCCATACAGAAACTTAGAAATACTAAGTGCACTAATAGATGATTTTCTAGTTGTATATGAGCTTACTTTAAAGGACAAACATATTTTTATACTTCTCTTTTTGTTATCTCTCTTATAGACTATGGCTTTGTTTGATCTGTGCAGTTACGTATACACTTAATTTTAAATGTAAATACATATAGAGATAGCTTAAGCCATTTGCACTTTATCAAAGAAAAAAGAATAAACTAAAACATAGAAATCTAGAATGCATGTTGCTACTATGTATACACAGTAGATATATATATATATATATATATATA
>MU225508.1:389340-399736 GCA_018584345.1 Thuja plicata | reverse complement strand
AGTTTTCAAGATTTAAAACTTTTCCCTTTATGGATTAAAAGAAACTAATCCTTAAAGCATGGTCATTTTTACTTTTTAAGGATCTCTTGATCCCTCCAGTTTAAATTTACACAGATCTCTTGATCCCACTAGTTTTCAATTTACAATGTTTTGATCCCTTTAAGAATGGATCTCCCTAATGGGTTGACTAGTGAGTAGCCACATTCACTAGGTAGTTCAACTCTATCTTTCTAGTTATGATTTTTGTGTGGTTCACAATGAGACATAAGTTCTCATTGGGCGAGATAATCACACCCTTTTTTCTCTCTCCTTAACTAAGTGATATCTCTCTTATCATGATCTTAGGGTGGATAAATAGTCCCTTGGGGGCTTGAGGGTTTATTTATCCCTTTTTGGTTCCAATAAGATTGTATTTTTTGTATATTCTCCTTTACCAAGAGTTTGTGTTGAGCTCATACTCTTGCTAAAGTGGGGCTAAATGTATAGTCAGAAAATGGAAGCACTTCCATTTTAGAATTGTTTAGCCTTCTGAGTAAGTGGTTTGGGGTCATGAAAAGATCCTTGAATGGGTTCCTGATCTTGACATGGCTTCGCCCCTATTCTATCCCTCTTTCCACTCCTGTTTAGCCTGATTTTTGCATTCTTAACTGTAGACTAGTGATTCTGGGCTTTAGGGTCAGGGTGGACCTTTTAGGTCTATGTCAACCTTGACCCTGACCTAGGTCAGGGTCAACCTCAACCCTGACCTAGGTCAAGGTCGACCTTGACCTTGACCCAGGGTTCAAATCCTAGGGTCTCACAGTTTTTGATGTCGGTCTTTGCAAAAAGTATTTTCCCACTTTCGGGTCGGTTGTTTCGGGTTCCGAAATGTCGATTCCTAAATTATATTTAATATAGGTCCTCTCCTAGGGGTAAAGGCTTTAATGGAAATTTAATTCTCCTATGTCGGCCTCCTTAGAAGATTGTGCCCTAATTTCATATAAAAGGGAGCCTTCTCCTCTCATTTTCTCTAACCATCATCAAGCGAACTAAGTCCTCTATTGAAGCCTATGCATCCTTGAGAAATTGAGAAACATCATCAAGTGAAGATTCAAGAAAGCAATAAAGAAAGATTTTGAAGCAAGGATTCATCCATCCACTCAAGCATCCATTTTCATGAAGGAGATGCATTGGAGGCCATTGAAGGATTCAAGCTACATAGTACCCTTTTGGTGATCTCTCCATCCACCTTCTTCCAAGCCTATTCCAAATTAAAGAACCCATTCAAGACTTGGTGTTGGAGATCTACAAGCAAGAGATTGAAGACATCTTACCTTTCTACATTCGATATTTTAAAGCATACTTGTGGATCCAAGGATTCGAATCTGCCACAAGGACTTTTACAAGCAAGGTGAATTTAAGCATTTACTTTGTCTATTTCTACAATTTTGATTACATATATTTCAAGGTTAATTCCTAAATTAGGGTTGGACTAAGGAAAACCCCTCCCCCACAATAAACAATCCTCTTTTTCTTATAGGTATGGGTTCAAAATAGCATATTTGAGACCAGATCTGGATACCCTTTTTAGATTTCTTCCAAATGGCGCAAATAGATTCTCTATCAGACCTGTGCAGGTCAGGGTCGACATTATTGGGTTAGGGTTGAAATTTGTGGGTTAAGGTCAACCTTTTTCATAAGACGACATCGGAACGGAAAAAGATTTCTGGGTTTCGTTTGTCTCTGCGTTCCAGTTTGGGATCAACTATTAATTTTTCTAGAAATAGTCTACAGACCTCAGAAAATAGCATTCTTTGATCTGAAATTCTTTAAGGTTAGTACATTTCTCCTATTTCTTCAATTACTATCATATATCATTTCTATACATATAATTAACACAATTTAAGATATCCTTCTTGTTATTCTCCTTTCTAAATAGTTGATTCATTTGTGCATTAACCCTTCTTTTGGGTTGATCAACTTGGATCTTCCATTTGTGCATTTGGGAATAAAAGAGGAACATCTTATCTTCTCCCTAATCACAATTGCAATACACAATCAATTAAATTCAATAAATTATAAAGTAGGGCTAAGGAATTCAACACACTTTAATCAAATCAAACAACAATTAACAATCAAATAATCGTATCCTCTTACATACTCCTAAAATTCCTAAACACCCTATTTCATATATTACACATTCAAAAAACTTCCCCATCTTGTTTAACCAATCTATTACTTCCTCTGGCTTAGGACTACCTCAATATTCTGAAACATCAACCTTGATCGCTTCATTTTTACCCTCCAAGACTCTGAGCAGCCTCTCTTCAAAACTCACTGCTTCTTCTCGTCCTTCTTCTATTCCTTTAGCTCCTTGGTTCGCCTCTCCATCAGATTTATCTTATTCTCTTTGTAATCCATATTTTTCCAATTGGTTCATGAGTTATGCTACTTGTCTTTGCAAGCTTATCATATCTATTCTCATTTGGTTAAGACCTCTACCTCTTCCTCTTCCTCTTCTAGCCATCATCCCACTCTGATACCAAATGATGTAGCCCAAAAACCCTTAAGAGAAATTACTAAGAAGATACACAACAAAAATGTTACAAAATTTGAATTCTTCATTAAATTATCCAACTTACTCTGCCTCTACAATGAAATAAAACTCCTACTTATTACAATTTCAAAAATTACCATATTTGGCAGATTTTTGGGAAAACAAATTTTTTCATTTTTGGTAATTTTGAAAACTCATCCTACGAATCCTGATTTTTCCCAAGAAAATCTCCCAACTAAGGAAAGATGAATTTCCAACTAATCCACAAAATCAGAAACACGATTTCAGATTTATTACAAAAAACAAAACTCAAAAGACTGGAAAGAAATAGAAAAATCCAATTTTGGAGGTGAAGATGAAATTTTAGGCTCCCGAAAAAAGGTGAAAACAACCACCATTTGAGCTAGCTGAGTTAGAATTTCCATTAACTCTTCTTCATGCATCTACCTGTAAAATTTCAGCCAAAACCCACATCCGAGTCAAAATTTATGACCCTCTGAAGCTCTGCATCATTTAGGTAATAAAATAATTTAGGAAATCTTTGAACAAGTTGAGATATGTCTTGTTGGTAATGTTATTTTTAAGTGTCCAATACATGTGGATAGTGTATTGGTTAGTGTAAACATAATTTTATGATGAGACTAGGTTAACTATTAGGTCTTAACCAGTCTTAAGATTTTAAACCATCATGATTAGAGGTTACGAACCAATTTTGGATAAACTCTGGAAATCACTTGAATATTGCATTAGATCTATTGACCCTAGTAAAGCTATGAGTTGAGTGATGTTCACTCACATCATGATTTCCCCTCAACCCTAAACATCACCATTTTACCACTAACTCTTGAGGCTAAACCCTATATGTCTGACTTAATTTCTCCTTAGGGAACTTGTATGTTGTGAGAATAGTCACTTCATTACCTTGTATGTAAACCAGTTCAAAAAAAAAAAAATTCATTTTATCATGCTGATATGGGCATGACACTTTGTATTAGATCCATGTTTCAACCTTGGAACCTTAGACCCATTGTGTTTATCCTTATTAAACTTTAAACTTTTCTTTAACTTGTAGGATGCCTCCTGTCACTCGGCAGGCTCGCTGACGTGGGAGAGGTCAGGGTCATACCCGTGTGGCACCAGGTCATGATAAGTGAGAAGTAGAGGTTGTTAGGGTGGATGCTAAAGTGGAGAAGGAACCTCCACCTGTTCCACCCCTGAATCCTAATCAGGAGGTACTTAATTCTCTCCAAAATCTAGCAGGGTTTCTTATGGATAGGTTGCCACTTGGAGATCAGATAGCAGGACTAGGGGGAGTAGCCTATGAGAGAAGTAGGATTCCTCCTCCTCGATGAGATGAGGAGCAGGCAAAGTAGGATGGGGAGTCTATTCACTTGGCAGAACCACTCCTGGGGGTTGTACCTAAGGCAGGTAGAGGAGCACCCTAGGATGTGGGGGACCAGGTTAAGGATTTGCTCCGCCTCAGACCAACACCCTTTTCAGGATCTACAGATAGGATTGAGGTCAAGGTATGGTTACTAAGTTTAGAGAGCTGATTTGGGTTGCACGCATGTGAGAGAAATGTGCGAGCTTGATTGGCCATCCTCTTGTTGAGAGGAGGAGAATTAGTTTGGTGGCTCTAGGAAGTGTACAAGAGTAACCAGGTTATTGACATCCTCACTTGGGAGTCTTTTTTGGAGAGATTCAGAGACCCTTACCTCACAGAGCATTATAGGAAGCGTCGTATAGACGAGTTCCATGATATGCAGCAGAGGAGTTTATCTGTTTCTTAGTATGAGAGAAGATTTCTCAAGCTCCTACCTCATGTAGAGTACAAGAAGGATGAGAAGCTCTATGTCAACCACTTTGTTAAGATGTTGAATGCATCTATTTTTGGGTCACTACGCATGGCAGCCCCAGTGGATCTATGAGAGGTCATATAAAAAGCCTTGATTATTGAAGAGGTGTAGGGTAGAGGTCGTGATACTTGGGACCAACCATAGAATCGAGGTTCCACACCTCAGAGTATAGGTTATTATAGACCCCCATGGAAGTGGAATAAGAGGCATTCATCATGGACCTTCAGAGCCCCACATCCTCAGCCATAGAAGACTCAGCAAAGTTAGAGGACTAGACCAGCACTGGGATAGAAGGGCTTTAAGCCCAAGCAGTGGCAGGCACAGGGCCTAGGTGAGATCAGAGGTCATAGGAACCATTCACACCTCCAGCAAGGACTCAGCAGACCCCTCAAGGTGGTTTCAGTAGTTCTAGTAGGATAGGGGGATCACATCATACCAGATCGCAGGGCATACAAATACAGGCCTGAGGGCCTTGTTTCACATGTGGAGCCATGGGGCACTTTGATAGGGATTGTCTCCAGGGTGGTAGTTCACATCCAACAGCATCTAAGGCCATAGTTGGGGACTTGGGTAAGTCCCACAAAGTCTTTACAGTGGTTGATAACTGCCAGGTCGAGCATCAAGCCATAGTGATCAAGGTAGCAGGTATGATTCAAGGTAGTACCATCACTATCCTTTTTGATCTAGGAGCTACTAATTCTTTTATTTCCCCATTTTTAGTGGAGCGATGTGGGCTAGTGGTAGCTAGATTGGAGGTAAAATGGGAAGTAGAGTTAGCATATGGTGCTAGGGTATCAGTTGAATCCATTTTTAGAGACTGTCAGATATAGATAGGATTCATGACCTCCATGATTGATTTACGTATCACCCCTCTCAGTTCTTATGATGTATTCCTTGGCATGGATTGGATTTTCACCCTTCACGCCAAGGTAGACTATAGTCAGAAGAGGATCGAATGTGTAGAAGGCCTAGGTTCACCCATGGTTATTTCAGGGGTCTAGAGACCCATATCTTTTTGAGTGATCTCTACCATGCAGCATAAGAACTGGATGCGCAAAGGATGTCAATTATTTTCTATTACCATCAGTGACAGAGAGGAGGATGAGGAGGAGGAGAAGGGAACCTCCCTTGATGACTTCCCTATATTACAATAATTTACGGATGTCTTTCCCTCAGAGAAACCTAGTATGCCTCCACCTAGGGAATTTGACTTCCATATAAACCTTGTGCTAGGAGTTGTGCCCATATCTAGAGCCCCATTCAGGATGACTACTCACGAGCTTGATGAGATAAAGGTCTAGTTGGAGGAGCCCTTGGAGAAAGGGCACATTCTCCCTATTGTTTCACCATGGGGAGCACCTATCATATTCATTAAGAAGAAGGATGGATCACTTAGATTGTGCATGGATTACCATCAGATAAATAAAGTAACCATCAAGAATCGGTATCCACTCCCTAGGATCAATGATTTAATTGATCAACTTTAGGGTGCCCGTGTATCCTCAAAGATTGATCTAAAATCCTGATACCATTAGTTGAGGATTGTGAAGAGTGATATCCACAAGACAGCTTTTTGCACATGATACAGACACTATGAGTTTAGCATGGTTCCTTTTGGCCTCACAAATACCCCAACAATATTCATGAGTCTTATGAATGGATTATTTCATACATTCTTGGATAGATTTGTTATTGTGTTTCTAGATGACATCTTGATATACTCTCATAATGAGGAGGAGCATAAGGAGCACCTGAGATAGGTTTTGCAGTGCCTGAGATATAATCAGTTATATGGAAGTTTATCGAAGTGAGCTTTCTTTAGGTCAGAGGTCCACTACCTTGGTCACATTATATTAGGAGATGGTATCATAGTCGATCCATCAAAGATTAGAGCCATCATGGATTGTCTGGCACCTACTACTATGTCAGAGGTCATGAGCTTCATGGGGTTAGTAGGTTATGTTAGGTTTTTTTCTTGCAGGGCCTCTAAAGATGCTTGAATACTTAAATAACTCTATGACTCCCAATGCCTTTTATGCTCTGACTCAAGCAAGAGAAAAAACTAATTGATGAGGTATTTTGATAACACTAGGGATACCTATTATCACCTCCTTATTTTTTGAGATCCACTGACTCAGGAAGGTATTACCTATGACTGATAACTGACTTGACAATATCTTTAGAGTGGATTTTACTTATGTGCTGAATGCTCTATTTTTATATGGACATGTATATAACAATGTAGATAAATATGACTATTCTGATAGAAATCTTGACAATCCAGATCAATATCTTAATGACAGCCGACAGCAGGATAATAGGGAATTTCATCTTTCTTTCCTTTTACAATTCTTGTGAATCTAGGAGGAATAACCTATTTGATTTACTCTCTAAGAAATCAACAAACTTCAACTATAATCAATAGTATTGAATATTTGGATGATGACAGATTACCAAACAAGTTCCTAGACCAGTGCCTATTCTTGGGCTTATAGAATTAATAAATGAAAATCCACAGAAATATAAAAATAGAATATTGTAAGATGCCTTACAACCTACATGAAACTCAGATAAAATACCTTACAAACTATCCTGTCACCTCTACAGTATTGTATCAAATCTTTAAATATTATTATGCTCCCTGAAACTACTCACAAAACATAGTTCTTTCCTTGAAAGAAACTTGCAAGCAATTAGATAGCTACCTTGTAACCAATATGCTTAAAAATGCCTCACACATTTAAACATAAAAGAGCATACACAACAAATAAAGTGACAACAATAAGATAGAGTAAAGTTACACTTTATTTTATTCATATGTTTCTGCTTCAATACATAAAAAGCTCAAAAAAGCTCAAAGACACAGACTGAAATTTAGAAAGTTTGGTTTTCAATATATTTCATCTCTCTAACAATTTAAAATTTTGATCTATTTATAGGTCCTTAACCATCTTGGAATCCTTAACATTAGGATGCAACAAGCTTTGGATGGTTCAAGGAACCTAACCCTAAAAGTATAGAAAAGACAAAGAATGAGAATGTAGAAGTGGTGGAGAGACAAAATCAGGGGATGAGATCTGATCTTCTTTGTCTTCTTCTAGAATTTGGCACCTTTGTCTGACAATGTTCAAGATAGCATCTGATATTCATACTGCAACCAAGTGACCACCATTTTAGGCTAACATAGACTTGTATTTTATAATAACTAACCTCCCTATGCTCAATGGTCAGGCGCCAAGTGTTCCTCTTTATTCTTCATCCAGGATCTACTCCTTTACTACCACAAGCTTCTTTTTCTTTGGCTTGTTCATCAAGTCCCATGCTGTCACTTCATCCTCTGTAGGCCATTTAAAACTATGTGTGCTCTTCAGTTGCCCTTTCTGCCTCTCCCATCTAACATCAGTGATTTTTTTAACATCCATTAAAAACTAATTTATGTCAGTTTCTTCCTTAAAGGCCTCATACAAAATCTTATTAAAACCATCCAAATCTAGATCAGATCTTGAAATAAATTTCTCATTGCTTGGCATTCTACTATCAAATTCACTCCTCCAAGCCTCCAAGGCTTTGACCTGATCATCTTCACCTTTCAAAGGAGTAACAAACCTATTAAAATATGGTGAAAATAGGCTTATCTTAGCCTCTATCTGATTTAGCTTACCTTTAAAGAATGATAAGGCTACATTCACCTTTTTAATCTCATCTTGTACCTCTATCACAATCTCAGGTAAATCTGATCTAAGTGGTTGCAAAGAGGCAAGATTTTCAAATAATTGGACCCTAGGAGACCAAGTAACAAAATAAGGTCTCAAAATAGCAATATACCCCAATACCTCGGCATGTAATGTGGGTAATTTATTGTAAGCATTAAGGATGACATCTATTTTTTCTTTGAGTATATCTATCCTATGCTGAAGAATGCATCTGAATGCATTTAGGGATACCTCATTGCTCTCTTTGCCCACATCCTTTGTTTCTACCACTTCCTTTACTTCATCTTTCTCCTCTATCTGCAAAGGCTATACTGAAGGGACATAAATCACTTCAGGTTTCTCCCATAATTGCTTTATCATCTCAATAATTACCTTATCTTTCTGGTGTATCTTTATATGACACAACTTCCTATCCTTTGCTAGGGCACTGGTTTCTTCAATAAAAATGGCACACTTCTCAGACAATTGTTTTGTCTTATCTTCATTCAAGTGTGCCCAATGTGTCATGATTTGATAAATCTCAAGATCTCCAGTATTTTGCACAGTCCAGACAATTTCATTCCCCACCATGCTTTCCTAAATGTTTACCAGTTGAGGCTTTTGGTGTTTTGGACACAAGTTCCACATGGCAAAGGCTTGTGACTTTGGACTATATCAAAATCCTTTAATCATGTCGCCCATTTGGATCTCACTTGCTAATTTAAGATAAGGTTGTTTTCTAATTTGGTCAATAATGAATGCTGAGGGTAAATCCCAGCCCTCAGTAAGAGAAATGCCACTGTTTAAAACCATTTTTCTTGCCTCATCTGGAGAGACATCCTCACTATTAGGGTCATAGGCTTGCAGAGCTAGCAAAGCCTCATTTGTGACTATCTCTTCACCATCCATCTTCATTTGTTCCCTAATTTGTTCCTTCTTGTGCCATCTCAAAAAATCTTTAAATTCATTAGTTTTAATAAAATTGTCATCACTTAGGAACTGGTGCTGGTGAAGTAGCCTTTCATCAATACATGCCTTAAGAGGCAATTCTATATTCTACTCTTCATCAAGTTGTTGCCTCTTTCCTTTTCTGATGACTTTCCACAAATTATGATCATATAATCTATGACCAGGAATAAGAGCACTTGTTCTATCTCTTTTTTTCTCTTTTCTAACAAAGGACGTCTGACCAGGGTCAACCTTTTGTCTCTTAGTGGTAGGCTCTTCTACATCATCTGGCTGGGACACCTCAATTAGGTCTATGATATGGCCTTGTTCTTCTTGTACTTGTGTTGGCTCTAGAGAATTCTGTTGAGGTTGGTCAAATTGAGGTGGATGGGCATATTCTCCATCACTATCACTTTCATATTCAGACTCTGAATACTACTACTCATTTCCTCCTTTCTTTGTATCTAAAACTTTGTCCAACTGCTCACAGAGTGTATAAAAATTATCAATCATAGCTTTAATCTTATCAAAATAAGGTAGGTCAGGGTAAAAACCTCCAAATCATAGTCCATTTCTTCTTATTTTCTTTTCCAAGTTCAATAACTCCTGAATTCTCTCCCTTCTTGTCCTTATCTCATCCACATCAAGGAGATTCCTTGTAACATCTTCCTCCACACAAAAACCATGAAAATTTGTATTTGGTATGGTAGGAGTCAGGAGCTTCCTAGCTCTTGCAATGAATCCTTCTAGATCAATGTATCTTTATAATGTTGCTCTCATCTTGCAACTTTCCAGCCATGTGCTCACCAAATCAATAGCACCCTTACCAATAGTAAACTGAAAGATTTTAAATTTCCTAGGGGTTAATGTCCCCCTCCTATGTGGTGCAAAATGTTCATTGTCTATTAACAACAACTGCCAGATAAACTCCATAGTTGCAACTTTGGATGGCACATGATAGGGTAGGACATGAGGAGGATGTGTGCATCCATATACCCTTATCATGGTAAAATTTTCTTCAAAAAATAAATCTCCCCAGTTGTGGTCACCCTCCCATTTATCCACATACTCACAAGGTCTCAACAATTGTAGTACCTTTACTGGGAGTCTATTTTTGCTAATACCCATGCTCTGCATCAATGGATAAACAATCCAGTTCTCAAATCCACAAAAATCACAATCTTTGGATGTATAATTCCATATTCTAATCTAAAACTAAATAGGTTTAGGCCTGTCCTGAAAAATCCTCTGAGGATTCAAGTTATTCACATTCATGATCCCATGATTGAAATGCAATAACAAATGCATAAGGATAGAATAATGAAAAAACCTAGGTTCCTTTTCCTTGGGATCTTTCATCCTTT
>MU225508.1:358217-373159 GCA_018584345.1 Thuja plicata | reverse complement strand
TATATATATATATATATCATTTAGTCTTAAATAGAATAATGTTTTTCAATGCTATTGTTTTTAGATGTGGAATATTAAAATTTTTAGGTGGGATAAAGATTTATAATCGAAAAACATTTTAAGATATTTAAGATCAATTTTATTAATAGAGTAAATTGATCAATTGAATTGAACTAATTAAATAAATTTAAGTTAAAAGACTTAGAATCTGCTCTAGATCTTTTAGGCAATAAAATAATTTATGAAATCTTTGAACAAGTTGAGATACGTCTTGTTGGTAATGTTATTTTTACGTGTCCAATACATGTGGCCAATGTATTGGTTAGTGTAAATATAATGTTATGATGAGAGTAGGTTAACTGTTAGGTTTTAACCAGTCTTAAGATTTTAAACCGTCATGATTAGAGGTTATGAACCAATTTTGGATAAACTCTAGAAATCACTTGAATATTGTATTAGATCTATTTACCCTAGTAAACCTATGAGTTGAGGAATGTTGACTCCCATCATGATTTCTCCTTAACCCCAAACATCATCATTTGACAACTAAATCTTTAGGCTAAACCTTTTATGTCTGACTTAATTTCCCCTTAAGGAACTTGTATGTTGTGAGAATAGTAACTTTATTACCTTGTATGTAAACCTTTTCAAAAAAAAAAATTTCGTTTTATCATGTTGATATGCGGACACTTTCATACCAGGCTCTCGATGCTTGTTTCAATCCATACAAGGCTTTGTGTAGTCTACATACCATGGTCCTCTTGTCTAGATCAAAAAACCCTTCTGGTTTTTCAATGTATACCTCTTCTTCTAGTATTACATTTAGGAATGCAAATTTGACATCCATTTGGTATACCTTGAATCCTTTGAATGCAGCATAAGAAAGTAAGATTATTACTCCTTCTAGTTTGGAAATAGGTGCAAAGGTTTCACCATAGTCAATAGCTTCTTCTTGTGCATACCCCTTGAATACTAACCTTTCTTTGTTTCTTGTGACTTCTCCATTCTCATTCAGCTTGTTTCTAAATATCCATTTGGTACCGATGACATTCTTGTCATTAGGTCTCGATACTAGTGTCCATGTACTATTCTTCTCAATCTTTTCTATTTTTTTAATCATAGCACTGACCCATTCTTCATTTTCAAGTGCAGTATTAATAGATTTAGGATCAAAATCACAAAGTAAACATCTAGTGTTTAGTGACTTACTTCTTGTTCTCATTCTAGTCTTCTTCTCTCTTATGATCTGATTCTGTGGATTATATCTTCTGGCATACTTGGAAAGTTTTAGTTCAGCTCATTGTCCATCATTCTGATCATCATCTTGACCTTCATTCTGATGTCCATCGCTTAGAACATCACCTTGATGATTTTCCTAATTTTTGGTAATTAGAGCCTGATGCTCGGGTGCAATGTTTTGTTGCTTGGGAGCGATACATTGTTGCTTGGGTAGAGTGTCAGGTTCTTCAGTATAAACAAACATGTTGTAGTCTTTTGGTTCTTTTCTACTTTCCTTATCATTTTTCTCTGCAAATTAATCTATTCTTACATTTGCACTTTCAATTATCTTGTTAGAGGACTTGTTAAGACATTTATAAGCCTTGCTTTTGGTGGAATACCCTACAAAGATACCTACTTCACTTTTGGAGTCAAACTCTCCATTTCTATCATCTTTCAAAATATAACATTGACTTCCAAAGATTCTGAAGTAACTTACATTGGGTGTGTGACCATACCAAACCTCATAGGGTGTCTTCTTTGTGTCCTTCTTCAATTTTACTCTGTTCAATGTGTAGACAACAGTACTGAAAGCTTCCCTCTAGAAATTTTGAGTGATACTTTTCTCTATCATCAGTGTTCTTGCACAATCAACAATTGATTTGTTTCTCCTTTCATCAATCCCATTTTTTTGTGGTTTTCTTGGTACAAAAAACTATCTTTTAATTCTAGGCTCATTACAAAAGTTAGTGACTTCATCAGAAATAAATTCCCCTCCTCTATCTAATCTTAGGCATTTCAATTCCTTACCACTTTGTTTATCTACCATAGCCTTATACCATTTTAACATCTTTAATGCTTCTAATTTATCTTGTAAGAACATAATTTTCATCATTCTAGAATAATCATAAACAAAGAGAATGAAATATCTATCACCATAGTAACTCTTTCTTCTCATGGGCTCACATAAATAAGTATGGACTAATTCTAGAATTGCATTAGATGTATGGGCTTTACTCTTGAAACTAGACTTTGTCATTTTACCTTTTTTGACAATTCTTACACATGATATGCTTGGGCTTATTTATGCTCAGTAAGCCTCTTACATTCCTTTTACTTCTTATCTTAATCATGTTGTCAAAATACACATGAAATAATATTATATGCCACAACCATATGTCTTCGTTTCTCGCCAATAAACAAGTGATATTTTTATCATCAAGATAGAATAAGTTACCTTTTGTCTGTTCACCAGTTCCAATCAACCTTCTTGATATTGAAGATCTTTTCCTTCTTATTCTCAAATGCTACTCGGTGACCTGTGTTATTCATCTGTGAAACACTTAATAGATTATAATTAAGTCCTTTTACCCAGTATGCATTTTCACATTTGATCAAGTTATCAACATTATGGTTCCTTTACCTTCAACTGGACAAGGTGTGTCATTACCCATTCTTACTGATCCACCATTGTAGTATTAAAAAGTTTCAAACTTTTGTTTATCACCGGTCATGTGGTCAGTGTAGCCACTATCTATAATCCAGACATCATTCTTACTAACCCTAGATATGAGGGCAGTTTCTACATACCTTTCTTCTTCGCCTGAATCATCCTTCATGGCTACAAATACCATCTCAATTTCTTCATCAAATTCGGTGTCAGTATCTCCATCTCTATTCCCAGCTAGGTAACAAGCTTTCTTTCCTTTGTCCTTTTAGTCTCGGGTATCTCTTCTGTCAAATTTTTGGCTGCTTTGGTAGTCTCTATAGTCACCTCAGTCAAAATTGTTTTCATATGATCTGTCATTACTTCTATCATCTTTTCTTATGTTAGGATGTTTTGTAGCAAAGTGTCCAACATCTTTACAATTAAAACATATAAGTGGTAATTTACCTTTGTATCTACATTTGCCTCTCTGCAATCTTCTTTCCATTAGTGCTTCAATCTCATCAAGTCCTTGGTCATCACTATCACTTTCACTATCATTTCTAATAGTGTGTCTATGACTTGAATTACTTATTTTCAAAGAAGATTTCAATGTAGACACGATAGATGGTAAGACAGTGTTATCAAAGTTATTCATCTCAAATTAAATTAGTCTACCAACCAAACTATCTAGAGTGACATTATTTTTTGCTACCGCACTCGTTTCTTGTATAGAAGATACTCTAATAGCATATACAAGCAGTAAGTTTCTTAGGATTTTACTTACCACTGTCTCCTCTTCAAGTACACCTCCAACTCCTCGGATAACATTGACTACCTCTTTGATTCTGCAGCTATACTGGGTGATATTTTCTCCTACTTTCATCCTTAGGTCATCAAACCTTCCTCTTAGGATTTATGCCTTGGCTCTTAGTACATTAGCATCTCCTCCATGTACTAGCTTCAATTTATCCCACATTTTATTTAGAGAGGTGCAAGTGTTGACATCTTCAAACTCAGCATCAGAGAGTGAGAAAACAATCTCTATCATCATGCAATTATGCTCATTCTTTTCTCTCAATTGCTCAAGGGTGTGAGGTCTTGTAGGAAACACATATTCAGTATCTAACTATTAAACAACATCATTTCTAATACCTTATAGGTGGAGTCTTATTCTAATTTTCTATGATGAAAACTTGTCTTTATTCAACTTGGGCACATCTTGTTTGTTCATCTTGTGTTCTTTTGCTTGAGCTGTTAAAATCCCTTTCTAAGCATACAAGCTCTAATACCAATTGTTAGAATAATTGAGAAGGGGGGGTGAATCAGTGGCCTCAAAAATATTCTAATTAATCAACCCAAAAACTTAGTACCACAATATTAAGCCTCTAGTTATCTTCATTCCTACAAGATGAATACCTTCAAATAATCTTAACAAATAACTACTGCTCAAATATCACTGTTAAACCTTATTCTACTGATTAGTAGTCTTTCATTTACTGAAATACATAAAATGACTTAGTGTATACCGATCAATCTATATTAGTTATGTGTTATGCAAAGCACTAAAGTAATGACTCATAAACACATTGACACATGGTTTTTTAACGTGGAAACCCTGTTAAGGGAAAACCACTTGGGATCGGTAACCCAAAATTTTCACTCTTCTCAAGTGAGCTCGGTGAAGAGCCAGCCCTATTAAAGGTTACAAACACACTATTAGGTGTGACCTTGTTAGAGGATTTAAATAGAATATTTTTTCACTTTATATCTAGCATCTCTATGCTACCTTCCTTGTCCAACCTCCTCTGGTTAGTCAAATGGTATCTGGCATCTCATGTTATCTTCATGATCAAACTTTTTGATACTCCTTGGGATGTATCTCAATATAGAAAGGATCTTTAAATCCTTCTTAGTTAAGAGACTTTCTGAATCAATGGTTAAACTGAACAGTAAATGATCTGTTCACACATACAACTTAGACTTGCAGATTTTTAGATATATTGTAAGCTCATTATAGCTTTGTGATCAATGTATCTTTTCAATACCTTTTCTCCACTTCTTTCTTATTGCTGATGTTGTGCTTCTTTGTTGCTTGGTGTCTGCAAAAATCTTTATCTCTTTCCTCAGCTTGATTTATCAGGACTGTATGAAGTTGTTCTTCATCATTTTCTCTCCAACATCTTCTTTTTCTCTTCACTCCCCTAATTCATAATGAATTAGATTGTCACTTTATAGACATGATATCACCATTTCTCACTTTTTGATTTTCTTATTCTTGGTGTGATCCAAAATTCTATCCAATCTTTCTTTAAAGATTCACTTTAGTTTTATCTCATAGATTTCTCCTTGACAACTGGATAAAATAGCTTTAAATATTTTACTTATTTTTGGCTTTAACTTGTTGATGAAAACAATGTTAACAACCAATTAACTCTATCTTTAGCTCTTGCCAGCTAAGTCTTTTGTCATTTTTGAACTACAGTTCCTTTCAGTTTTTAACTCTTTGATAGAGCTTCCAGTCAACACTTCAGTTCTCGTCGGGCATCTCCATTGAGGTTGTCTATCTATTGGGGTTGTCTATCTATTGGGCATCACTGTGAAGTTCTGCTCGTTAGGTTGCACTGTGATTCTAATTATTGGTAATTATTCTGATTCTTCTTAGGTATCACTATGACTTTCCTCCCAGGGTTCTCTTTCCATCGGGATCCACTGACTGTCGGTGTTTGTAGTTACTTAGTGAATACTTGTCTTTTATGCATTACTCAAAGAATAACCTTTATCTTTCTGGTTCTCTGAAGTCTTTGACACTTGTGTATAACCAATTAGATTATATCATTTTGACATCAATGACAATACAATACATTAACTCATTTAATGTCTTACATTAACTTTCGGTAGCTTGGTGATCATCAACTTAACATCTTCAAACATTCAATCAATTATAGTTCATATATATATACGTATGTATGTATGTATATATATACATATGTATGTATATGTGTGTGTGTCATGTATATATGTGTGTGTATACATGTATGTATATACAATAGTGTGTACATTTACATTTAAACATGTACTATTTTTAGTTCAATAATGTAGTTACACTTTAATTATTTTTCAATTAAATTAGGCAAAATATATCAAGACTTCACTTGACACTAAATAATTTTTTTTAGCTACACATATATCTATAGATTAGACATCATGGTCGATTGATGTAGAATCTAGGTCTAGTTGTTATCGAGAGTCAGTCTGACTCTTCTCTAAGGTCTCTTGCACAGACCTTATAGGGTGTTATCAAACCATATATTGAGGAAGTCACTAAGATCTTCACCTCAAGTTCTCTAGACCTGGTTTTCACTGTTAAGCTACTATCTCATGCTATAGAATATATTAGGATAGATTCATTCTCCAAGCCAAACGACTGGTTCAACCTGAGAAATGTGACAATACACTTTGCACATTGAAATCATCACACAAATGCTCAAGTTAATTCTCCAAATGCTCTCTGTATTCTCAAACTCTAATCTATTACAAAGATAGAATACAATCATCTCTTCTTTCTTACTTACTTTTACAAAACCTTTCAACTTATATCTATCTCTCAAAATATCTCTTTCTCCTTAACAATTTCAACCACCTTGCATAGAAGGTATGGTCGAGCCATAAATGAACCTCCCATCACTAGAACAAGTGTCCTTGTTCATTCAAATAAAAAATGACACATTGGAATCCATTGTAGTTGACCCATCTCATCACAAATGTAACATCCCGCATTTCTTGGGTCGCTAACTGACATATCCGAGCACCAGCGTTGACTTCACTGAGCAGTAGAATGATTGTCGGTGAACACAGAATCTTCAACACTAAGCATTAGAACAAACCCAAAATTTGCAATAAATCCCAAGAAACATCACTAAGCAACACCCCGAGCACCAAGACTAGCCTGTGAGACATTACTAAGCGACATTCCCAAGCATTTTGCACAGCATACTTGAGCAAGATTCCTGAGTAGCATTACTGAGCAACAGAGTTACCCGAGTACCAGTATAACTTAGTGCTACTTTACTAAATATGGCTCCTAGTGCCTTGGTTGGATTTCCATAGGTTTATATGCTACCTCAAAACACACTTAAATAAGAAAACAACTATTAAGCAACTATGGTGTTTGTTCACCGATTGACCTCGGTCATCACAAGAATGGTGGAACAAAACACCTTACAAACCAAAAATGCTTTCTATCCTAGAAATGTTCCTAACCTTAGGTTCTCCTACACCATACTCCCCAAACAAAAATAAATCAACTTCCAGGTGATTGGGGTAAGTTAGGATTGATGCCTAACTTCTTGAAATCAATTTCTTGCACCCATGTAGCCTCAGAATCAACTTGTCCTTGCCATTTGACCTGATGTTCCATATAGGTCTTTCGTCTAGTCTGCTTGGCAACTCTTAAATTTAGAATCTTTTTTGTCTTCAGTTTTGGTGTAACAAGAAGTTTGAGTGCCTTGAGATCCTCGGTATCTTCTATGAGATCATAATCTCCATCTAGAATGGGTCCTTTATAGGATAACAAATCTACCACATTAAAAATAGGAGATAATCCTATGTTTGCAGGAAGATCAAATTTATAAGCATTAGACCCATATTATTCCAATATTGCACAAGGGCCTATCTTCCTCATCTGAAGTTTACTTGGAACTCATTTCTGCAACCTTGCTTTGTTTAGGTGTGCCATGACCAAATCTCCAACCTGAAATTGAATATCTTTTTTCCTTGGATTTACCTTCTTATTGGTGTGAGGTGTACTCTCTATCAATGCTTATTTAACTAAGTCATGGACCTCCTTCATGGATTGAGAAAAATATTCAGCATACCCACTCCTCTCTGTATTGCTTCCAAGATCCCTTAATTCACATATGCCCCTAGGATGAATCCCATACACTGTTTCAAAAGGGATATTTCTAGTGGATCTATTGACTGTATCATTGTATGTGAATTATGCTTGAGCAAGCAACTAATCACATGATTATCTATACTCCTTGATGAGGCATCTCAAAAGATTGCCTAAGATTTGGTTCACCACTTCAATCCGACCATCTATTTGTGGATGATATGCCAAACTAAAGGAATTATTTATACCAAGCTTCTGACATAAGGTTTTCCAAAAATGACTCATAAACTTGGAGTCTCTATCAAATACAATATTCAAAGGTAATCCATGTATCCTTACTACTTCTCTAAAGAATAGATTTTCTATGTAACATGCATCATGTGTGGTCTTGCATGACACAAAGTGAGCCATCTTGTTGAACCTATCAACAATCACAAAGATGCTGTCCATTCCTTGATTGGTCTTCGATAGTCCAACTACAAAATCCATACTAAGGAATTCCCATGGTCTAGTTGGGATAGGAACGGGCTGATACAATCCTAGATTGGATGAAGACCCTTTTTCCTTTTGACAAACCATACAAGTCTCTACATACTTTAGGATATCTCAATTCATTCTTGGCCAATAGTAATACCTTTTGACCAACTCTAGAATTTTATTCAACCTAAAATGTCCACTTAAGGAACCATTATTCTTTTCTTGTACTAGGTTCTCTCTCATGGAACCTCTTAGTACACAAAGTTTTCCTCCCTTAAATAGAAGACCTTCTTGAAGAGTATACTCTAAATACTCACTATGAAAATGATTTTGATATTCTTGACATACCTTGTGTGCTGCTAAAAAGTCTTGATATGTTGAATACTGATCCTTGAAGCTTTCAATGCCAATGTTCCTTATCTAAAATTCTTGCATTGTGAGTAACCTTCTACTCAATGCATCTTCTACCTTGTTCTACAGTCCCTTCTTATGCTTTATGGTGAAAGTATAGGCCTGTATATACTCCACCCACTTCATATGTTTATGGCTTAGTTTATCATGTGAGCTTAGAAAACTCAAAGCCTAATTTTCGGTAAAGAATACAAATTATTTGGGAAGGAGATAATGTCTCCATT
The DNA here is from genome assembly GCA_018584345.1 of Thuja plicata. Lineage (NCBI taxonomy): Eukaryota > Viridiplantae > Streptophyta > Pinopsida > Cupressales > Cupressaceae > Thuja > Thuja plicata. Next base: position 364,509 of record MU225508.1, on the reverse strand, counting down.
TTTTTAGTGCTTTCACTAATGCATACAATTCCAAATCATATGAGGAATACTTCTTTGCATCACTAATTTTCTCACTATGAAAGGCTACTGGCATTCCTTCTTCACTCAAAACTACATCGACAATAATATTACTAGAATCACACTCCACAGTAAACAATTTGTCAAAACTAGGAAGTGTCAAGATCGGTTGAGTCGCTATCCTCTTCTTAATATGTTCAAATCCTTTATTAGCCTACTCATTCCATTGGAAATTTTCTTACATACCTCCTTTGATGGTATCTAAAATAGGTGCATTGATTTCACTGAACTATTTGATGAAATTTTGGTAAAATTGTGCTAAACCATGGAATCTTCTTACCTCCATAGCTGATTTTGGTGTAGGCCAATTCAAGATTGCTTCCACCTTACTAACATCCATCTTCAAGTTACCTTCTGAGATAACAAAACCTAGATATACCAACTATTTCTTTATGAACTCACTCTTTTCCAAGTTGATTGTCAACTCTTCTTCATGTAATCTTTGCATTACCATTTTCAGATGTCTAAGATGATCCCCTTTTGTTTTTTTGAACACTAGGATGTCATCTAAGTACACTACAACCCATTTTCCAATGAATTCCTTAAAAACCTTATTCATCAATCTCATAAATGTTATCGAGAGTCAACCTAACTCTTCTCTAAGGTCTCTTACACAGACCTTATAGGGTGTTATCAAACCCTATCTTGAGGAAGTCACTAAGGTCTTCACCTCAAGTGCTGTAGACCTAGTTTACATTGTTAAGCTACTATCTCATGCTATAAAATCTATTAGGATAGATTCATTCTCCAATCCAAACTGACTAGTTCAACCTGAGTAACGTGACAATACATGTTGCATATGGAAAGCATCACACAAATGCTCAAGATAATTCTCCAAATGCTCTCTGTATTCACAAACTCTAATTTATTACAAAGATATAATACAATCCTCTATTCTTTCTTTCTTACTTACTTTTACAAAAGCTTTCAACGATATATGTATCTCTCAAAATATCTCCAAAATATCTCGTGCTCCTTAACAACTTCAACCCCCTTGCATAGAAGGCATGGTCAAGGCATAAATGACCCTCCCATCACTAGAACAGGAGTCCCTATTCATTCAAAGAAAAAAGACATGTTGGGAGCCATTGCAATTGACCCACCTAATCACAAATGTCACATCCCCATGTTTCCTAGGTCGTTAACTGAAATAACTGAGTGCCATCATTGACTTCACCGAGCAGAAGAATGATCGTCGGTGAACACAAAATATTCAACATAGAGTGTTAAGACAAACCCAAAATCTATCAGCAACCCCAAGCAACATCACCGAGCAACACCCCGAGCAATAAGAGTAACCCGAGAGACATTACTAAGTGAAATTACCAATAATTTTGCACAGCATACCTAAGAAAGATTCCCGAGTAGAATTACCAAGCAACAAAGTTACCTAAGCACCTATATAAATTAGTTCCACTTTACCAAATATGGCTCCTAATTCCTTGGTTGGATTTCCAAAGGTTTAAAAGCTACCTCAAAACACACTTAAACAAGAAAACAAGTATTAAGAAACTATGGTGTTTGTTCACTGATTGACCTCGCTCATCACAAGAATGGTGGAGAAAAACACCTTACAAACCAAAAATGCTTTCTATCCTAGAAATGTTCCTAACCTTAGGTGCTCCTACACCAGAGATGCACCAATTCCACATCAGGAAGTATTGGCTTGAACCAACCAAAAAATTGAAAGATTGAGAGAATGTATAAATAATGCGAGTAGCTCTAGTGTGTATAGCAATAATTGTCACTCAATACCTGATTGCCTCATTGGAATTAGTGATGAAATTCATGGTGCTACTCCTTATTTATTAGACACTATAGAGGTCATACTTGAGAGGAAGAGATGATAGGTTTGTTTAGGCATTTCTCTTTATGAGGCATATGGCTTAGAGCCCAAAGAGACCCTGAAATTGGAAGCTTTCCCATTTTATGTGTATCAGAAGTATGTGAAGGGTTATTAGGTTACTAGGTGTCGGGATCTAGCTATGGAAGCATTGATATACCCACAATTTCTCTCTTCCCATGGATTTTATCTTAACAATGACTAGATTCCACTGTATTTTGTACAAAAACTTTTTGTTGAGATTAATTTAGGGAGGTTCATGAATTACACTAATTTTCTAACATATCTAGGATAGGGGAATCATAGAATGGATGATAGAGATGCTTATCATTGAACTGATTTTCTATTACCAACACACGTGGCCATTGTTGGTTAGAGAGAACCTACTGTAGCTCTTTCTTTGGTTCTTGTATCAGATGATGCTATTTTTAGCATCGAGCTACAACAAGCGATTGATAAAGTTGGGGACATTGTAGCAACTGCCAGATCCATATCTAGTGATCAGGTTGGGAATTATTTTATGTCTTGAGGACACTCTAGATCATCATTTGGAGAATCCTCTAGCAAGACCTCAGATGACATCTATAGTGTAGCGGGTGTCCCTTCACTTTCCATCCTTGAGAGACTCATAGGAGAGATGGAATGGGTTACATTGACTAGTTTGGCTAAGGATCTTCTGGATTATTATACATTTATATAAATGGACCATGATATCCCCATATTAGATATTAGGGCTTGTGTGGGTACTATCAGATATGCTCAACCACTCCTTCTCATCACCCAAAACGTGGCCATAGTTGCATTTCCCATGAGGATTTACCTACCGACTAATCTATTACTGCAAAGGGAGAGGCACAACATGTAGACCCTTTAGTGAGTACAACACACTAGTCCTCTCATATTTTCCTTGAGGATGTTGACTTCAGCATGACGACTGTGGGTTACATGGATTTGTGGACACATGTTGATTTGACTTCCATGCCATCTCATTTGGTCAGTCTGTTGCATTCATTATTAGTGGGACATGTGTCGATTAGTCATGTTGTAGATGTAAATTTGACCTTGGATGAGAACCAAAAAAAATTTGATTCTTTGGATGACATGATCGAGGCTAGGGAGTCTAAGTACAATCAGGTGCCACTATCTACAAAGATAAATCTTATTTTTTAATGTTAAAAACTAAATTTTCAAACTTTCATAGCATGTAAATTTACATTTTTTAATTTGATTGATATGATATAATCTGTATTATATATATAGTGTTTTTTAGGTGGAGATGCCTCTTGTTACTCCTTCATTGAGGCATGATTGTGTACATCATCTGGAATCACTTGATGATGATACCAGTAGAGGACATGTGATTTTTAAATTTTTTGATGTGTACATGTATAATTTATATCACTTTATATAAATTTATTTCTTAGAAACATGTAATTTATATCAGTTTCCTTGTACAAGGCTTGACACATCCTTCATAGCATGATAGTCACTCTAGGGACTGCTTAGTGAGGATTCATCATGACGAGTCTTAGGTTGTCGATCCATCTAGCTAGTACATAGACACTTTTATGTTAGTTCTAGAGACACTTTATATGTCTTTGATCTACATACATTATCTATTTGATGTTATATTTTGTCTATAGAGTCTAGGTCCGATTGACATGTTACATATGATATTATTTGATCTGTAGACTTTTGATCTATGTTTGATGATTGACATGTTACATTTTATATTATTTAATCTCTTGACATTTTATCTATGTTTGATGATTGACATGTTATATAATTGATCTATGTTTCATTCAATTAAATACTTGATCTATGATTTGATGATCTAATTTATATATGTCTAACATGTAATTTATATGTTTGATTATTTAAGTCATATGTTTGATGATCTAAGAACTATACTTGATCTATGATTGATGTTTGACACGTTATAATTGATCTATGTTTGATGATCTAATTTATATATGTCTGACATCATGTAATTTATATACATTTGATGATCTAAGTTATATGTTTGACACATGTAATTTATAATATACATTTGATGATGTTGAAGTTATATGTATTTTATTTTAGTTAATTCATCTAGGTCCCCCTTAAGGCATGTCTAAATGAATCAACAATGCAAATACAATATTGCAATATCATACATGTACATTCATTGAGATAAGTAATAATCCATCCCCTTAAAACATACATTTAAATTGAGATAAGTATTAAATCATCCCCTTAAGATGTGTCCTAATAAATCAACTATACAAACAAATCATTGAAATATCATGCATATATTAAAATTTAGATAAGTATTAAATCATCCCCTTAAGACATGTCCTAATTAACTAACTAAACAAACAAAGTATTTCAATATCATGCATACATTCAAATTGAGATAAGTATTAAATCATCCCCTTAATACGTGTCCTAATTAATAAACTATACAAACAAAGCATTTCAATATCGTGCATATATTTAAGTAGAGATAAGTATTAAATCATCCCCTTAAGAAGTGTTCGGGACAGACTTTGTCCATATCATAAAATGCAATAGCTTACATAAGACAAATTTAAATCTCTATGTCAAGCTGTTCAACCAAAATTCACATGTAAGTTGCAAACATATATATATATATAGTTTCTATGCCACATCGTGTGGTTTGGCTTGTTGTTGGATAACATGTAATATTCTCTCATGATCTCACTGTCAAGTCCCCACTTATGAATGCCACATCTTACGAATGGATGAAGAGATAGGGTAATGGAAATTAAAATGTGGCTATACTGATAAACATTGTTGTTAGGTTGATAATCAATAAAATGAATCACATGTTTCAGTATTTTGATTTTGTTCAAATGTGTTCCTTGTACAACAACTGAACCTGCACAGACAAGAAACAACATAAATAAATTAACCATAAACACAAAAAATTCCATCACAAATTCTCTCAATTTTAATAAATTAAACATAAATACACTACGAGAAATTGTGACAAAATTAATTTTATGAGTTGTTTCACTCTTTGGTAGCTTCTTCCTCTGCTTGTGCAACATAATAAATAGTAAGTAACACCTTCTACATTTCCAAGCTCTGCTATTACTGCAAAAACATGTCCTGCAAAATATATTTTAAACAACGTGTAAATTTATATTAAAGAGACTTCAAGTATAAATTACTATATATATATATATATATATATATATATATATATATTGAATGGTAAATAATAATGTACATGCTCAGTAAATTTATAGAAATTGAGATTAAGAAACCTAAATATATACATACCAATTTTGATTAAACCTAAAATATGGTCATAATTGGTAGAAATCAGTAGAATGTTGTCGTAGCTTTCATCCTCAAATTCATCATTTCTATTAGTAATATCCAGTGGAAAAAAATTCCATTCACTAACATATCCACATTCTTGATTGATGCATTCACCATAGTTTTCAGTACCATAGTTTTCAGTAGTGCAGTCATAACAAAAGAATGAGTAATCTCTAGTGTACAATGACCATGCGTTACTATACATACTTATAACAGAATATAGGGATCTTGTTTTATCTACCCTCTTGCATCCATGCATTGATCTTCTATCAACACTTGAACAAGACATGTAAAATTTAAAACAAGTTAAACATGTATGTACATGTTCAAATCAATATTTAAAGTAGATTGAACATGTACATACATGTTTAACTTGTCTTAAATTTTACATGTCTTGTTCAAGTGTGGATAGAAGATCAATGCATGGATGCAAGAGGGTAGATAAAAGAAGATCCCTATATTTAGTTATAAGTATGTATAGTAACGCATGGTCATTGTACACTAGAGATTACTCATTCTTTTTTTATGACTGCACTACTGAAAACTATGGTGAATGCATCAATCAACAATGTGGATATGTTAGTGAATGGAAATTTTTTCCACTGGATATTACTAATAGAAATGATGAAGTTGAGGATGAAAGCTATGACAACATTCTACTGATTTCTACCAATTATGACCATATTTTAGGTTTGATCAAAATTGGTACGTATATATTTAGGTTTCTTAATCTCAATTTCTTTAAATTTACTAAGCATGTACATTATTATTTACCATTCAATATAGAAAGAGCTTGGCAAAAACATTGTCTATTTTTGGATAGGATTAGACATTTGTGTAAACATCACTACATTTGTGTAAACATCAATGATATATACAATCAGGTATATATGCAACATATTTTCAAATTATTAAATCAAACTTGTATATATCTACTTTAAATATTGATTTGAACATGTACATACATGTTTAACTTGTTTTAAATTTTACATGTCTTGTTCAAGTGTTGATAGAAGATCAATGCATGGATGCAAGAGG